>VKOC01006573.1:0-13116 GCA_009364415.1 Spea multiplicata
GACCCCTTGAATTTATGTATTTTATTAAGCGCTGCGTAAACTGTTGGCACTATATAAATAAAAGATAATATAATACACATGCATGCTGTCTCTCTCACACACACACACACACACATGTACAGTTCCATGGTCACACAAATACACACACAAGTACACATCCATACTACTCTCTAGATTTTGCCACTTTATCCCGCCGTCCAGCTGAGCTCTACCTCTGTCCTGCTTTTTGGAACAGAGCAAGAGCTTGGGATTCAGGACCGCAGGAGAACCACCATTAAGAACCATTAAGCCCATCTAGTCTGCCTGTTTGTTGTAACGACACCAAGCCTCATTCCGTCCACGGTCTTCTCTTATATTCAGGAGCCATACACATATCTAACGTATGTTTAAATTCCCTGAATGCACTATGATTGGTGGTTTTCCTTTCCCAAACAATGTGTTTTAAACCACTGACATAAGAAACCCTTTCCTGCTGGGATCTCCTGGCCGACTCCTATGGACTGAATGTGTATGCTGAGCACACAAGTTTACAACTGGCTCTGTTTATACAAAGACCGGTTTGTGTAGATTATTTGTTATGGGTCAACAAACAAATTGTGCCTAAACATGGCAGTGGTGCATTTACAACCAAGAGGTTCAGTGTGACCTGAACAGGAACAATCGATTGAGTCTGTACGGGGCAGCATAGTACACAGCAGGTGACTTGTAAGAACAAAAGATTGGGTCTGTATAAACCTTTGGGTACCAAGAACCGGACAAACAAATTGCATGACATCACATTCATTACTGCCCTGCACCTGTTAGAAAAGTAGCTAGATTTCAAAAGATGTGAAGATTATGTACAAATACACACAGCATTGTGGGAAATGTGACTATATCTATATGCCATACAGTGGCAAGATAAAGTAAGGGAACCTTTAGGAACTACCTAGACAAACACAAAGTTAATAACATACAAACAATGACAATCTCTCGTCTTTATTGAACACACCCATTAAACATTCACAGGCAACCCTTGGATGTAATAACTAATCGAACCTCCTTTGGCAGCAATAACCGAAAACAAGTGCTATCAGTAGCTGCGGATCAGACCTGCACAAGGTTTAGGTGGAATCTTAGACAATTATTCTTTACAGAACTGCTTAAGCTCAGCCATATGCCTAGGATGTCTGCTGTGAACGCCTCTTTTGATATCATTCAACTGCATCTCTAATAGGTTAAGGTCTGGGCTCTGACTCATCAGTCCCAAAAGATGATTTTTTTTCCTTTTTTGCAACTATTCTGTAGATTTACTCTGATGTTTACCCTGGCCCCAGGCGTTATCCTGTATGATGCCTCGATAAACTTCGGAATTTAATGTCTGCTCGATGGCAAGCTGTCCAGCCCCTGAGCAAAACATGATGCTCTCCACCATATGTGACCATTGGGATGATCTTTTCATGTGGGCATGCTGTGCCCTTTTTGTGCCATACATAGTGCTTTGTGTTCTTCCCGAACAATTCAACCTTAGTTTCTTCAATTCACAAAACATTTTCCCAGTAGTGTTGCTTTAAGGGACCCTTTGGTGAAAAGTGATGTTAAATTGAAGAGCAGTTGCTTCCTTCATGGTGTTCTGCCATGGACTCCATGCCTCTTCAATGTTTTGCATATGGTAGACTCATGAGCATAGATGTTAACCGGTTCTAAGGATTCCTTCAAGCCTTTAGCTGTTACTCTAGGGTTCTTTTTACTTCATTGGGCATTCTGTGTTGCACCCTTGGAGCCATCTTGGCTGGGCTCCCACTTATAGAAAGAGTAGCCATAGTACTAAATTGTCTCCATTTATAAACAATTTGTCTAACTGTGGACTGATGAATATGTAAACTCTTTGAGATTACTTTGTAACCCTTTCCAGCTTTATGTAAATCGACAATTCTTGATCGTAGGTCTTCTGAGATTTCTTTTTTTAGTGAGACATGGTTCACATTAGCAGACGCTTCTTGAGAATAGCAAACTTAAAATGTTTGAGTGTTTATAAGTCACAAGTAGCTCTAAAACACACTTCTAATCCAGTTTCATTGGTTGGACTCCAGGTTTGCTAACTCCTGACTCCAATTAGCTTTTGTTGAAGTGATTAGGCTAGTTGTTCAGACTTTTTCCAATTCACACTGTGAATGTTTGAATGATGTACTCAATATGGACAAGAGCAATACATTAATTTGTTATTAGTGTGTTTGTTCATTCTTGTGATATATACAAATACAATACGCATTATACTATAATACATATTAGCTATTTCATGAGAACTTTTCAACCATTCCTTAAAAACATTAATGTGACATATTAAGGGTGTTTTTATTTGGTGTGTCCTGAGTAAATCAGATCTGGGGAAAAAAACTATTTCCTGTTTTTGGATAAGATAAAATAATCATATCTGAACAGAGCTAATCGCACTGGATTTGTCTTCATTAAATATGCATCAAAGGCCAGTCCACTTTGGAGGAATTGAAAATCAGATTGTTACAGAGGATAAATGGAAACCATTACATTAAACAGGAGAAAGGATATGAAAAGAAAACCTTGTAAAGTAAATCTAAGAGGACAAGCAGTGACACAACAAATATAATATTATGTTTCAAAGTATCTGTTTTGTTGCTTAATGCTTAGTCCTATACACAAAATCTGTTTTAGGAGGGAAATTATGTGCCCTTCTTCCTCCCTGATTTTTTTTTTTAAGGCTCTCAGAATGTTTGCTGGGTATGAGGGTATCACAGGGTTCTAAAGCTCCAAAATAAATTTGTTTTATATTTCTTCCTGAGAAATATCTTCCATGTCAATTGATTTCCCCTGAGATTGTGAAAAACTTTGTAATAATAAATAAAGTTCATGTGAATCTCAACAAGAAAAATTCCACTGGGCCCTTTGTACATTATTTTACTTAACTCCTTAGCGGCAGATTAGGGGGCAGAATGCGTCCCTTGAACTTGCGCAAAGAGCAGGTGGACGCAGGGACTTATCCTGACCTAGGCCGACTAAGCCTAGGGTGACATGTCCTACAAGACGGCAGACCATCTTGTACAAAACCGGGGGTGGCAGAGGACCCTCTTGGGTGATCATGTCCCTCGGTATCCAAGAGGGGCAGCAGTATTATTGTACCCTCAATGGTAAACACATCACCGGGTGGACGCTGTGTAAATATGAGGGAAAATTAGTCTTTTTCCTAGAAGTATTTCACACAGCAAATTACGGATACACTGTTGTTGTGGTTCATTTTATGAATCTCAGAGAAGCCACAAATCTGGCTGAACTAACAGACTAAGGACTGTTTTTTTATTACTGCTTTGATAACTGAAATTCTAAAGTTAATATCAGACTCCTTTTAAATAGGCATATAAAAAGCGTGAGGCCCAGGGGCCTGGATGTGACCTATTTAGACATCCCTCATCTCTTCTTCTAAAAGTTATTTTTACTTGTCCTTAAATGTTGTGCCAGTAGGAATTGGCTGATTTTTAATTGAACTTAATTGAAGTTAAACATGGTTTTAGTTCTTGATGGAGGCACAGTCCCTCCTTGAGCCCCAAATCCATCTTACCTCCCCAGATGCCCCTCTTTTCTAGGTGCCCATAATGTTTGCTGGGTATGACAGGGTTCTACAGCCCTAAAAGCCCGATAATGTGTATAGAAACAGCAGATATGTGTTTGGAGAAACGTTAATAGGTGACAAAGATTTGGTAAAGTACCACCACTAGCAACATCTAAAACCATGCTTGGAAACAAGTCTCCCTTTCAACATTTAAAATATTGGAAGGTTTGAAGCTCTAGTTTAACCTCCTCAGAAAAAGAGAGTAAGTTTTATATCCTCAGCGTCTTTAATTTTTAATGAATTAACCTCTTCAGTACTCAACAGGTTTGCGTTACCACTCCTCGCACATCTGTCACTGGTTTTATATGGTGGTAAACAAGGCACATACGCTTCATATTTTACACATTAGAAGGAGATGCTTTCTTACCGGGATTCTTCGAAACCAGTATTAATAAAAAGGAAAACATAGAACAGTCTTACAATAAACGCATTAAGAGCAAAAATAAATTAAAAAAAAAAATCGACTTGATGACAGACCAAGGCTATTGTACATGAACATACTTTTTTGAATTATACCTCTACGAGATATTTTGTTCCTAGAACTTCTACGATTTATCGGGCTCTGCGGAATGTAAGCAAACACTTTTAGTAACATAATACACTATATGGGATCTCTTAAGGGTCTTTCTGTTGTGCACAGCCAAATACACGATTACCGCTACGGGGCGTCTGGTAACAGAGGTGATGACATAACGGCTTAATAACAGTTTTTGGCTGGATTGTGCACCATTTTTAAACTAAGTTATAGACTACTTCATTCGTCGCCTAGAGTGATAGATACCAGGGTGCAAACCCCCGGAGCGTTCATTGTGGGCCAGCTCAATGTTAATGCGGGCATCATTGTGCCACAGGCTGCCGACTTTAGCCCAGACTAGTTACCATTCACAAATAACTTCGGAGAGCAATAAAATGGTCATGGCATGTCATATTGATTATATTGATTTCATATTGATTATAGTCATTTTTAAATCGGTACAATGCTTCATTATATTTAGCACCTGTAATAAAGGTATTGTTACTGTCAAATATTTGGCATTTGGAAATGAAGTATGTCTTCACAGATTTTTTTCTTCTTTTTAGTTGAAAGGGAGAATGTACAGAAAAGAACGTTTACCCGATGGATGAATCTACATTTGGAGAAGGTAGGACGCTTGTCTATGTTTCAGTTAATCAGCGTGAACATTGTGTAAACCATTTGTGTGCCGGGAAATCATATCAGTGTGTCGGTGCCAGGTGGTGCCAAACTGCAAAGTCCATTTCTTTCTATGCTATCTGTAAGAACTTGACGTTTCATCTGGAAATAAGTTGATTCTCTTTCTGCATCTTGTTTCGGAGTTACGAGCGTTAAATGTTACATTTTTAACATAGCTCCGCCTTTCAACAGTGATCAACAGATCTGGAGCTCACGGTTCTCCTTGGCAGCCGGCAATTGGGATTCTTATTATTGGCTTCAAACAAACTTTGATATCAATAATCAATAGAGAGATGAGAGATGAGCTCACCGCCAGTGGGATTTTATATACTGAGGAAGAGGGCTAAATTATGGACCTTTTATAGCTACCAGATCCATACTCGTCCGCTTCTACGTATCCAAGAAAAAAAATAAAACATCAATATTCATTTGATGTTCTTTAATCAAAATAGTCCAGCATTTATTTATTTTTTTTAAAAGTTTAATGCCCTTAGGTGAAGTGCGGATTGTAGAAAGCGGAGCAGACGTTCCAATCACTTCTAAAAAAGGTCTCGGTTGGAGTTTCCAAGCCAAGAGCATCCATTTCCCTCCGAAGTTTAGGCACCGTTTGAGCGGCACGCTAGCCTCCGTGGATTGATCTGTGCGCCGACGGATAACCGTGGCTGATAGCCGTCAAGGGTTTTATGAAAGCCGCTGGTTTCCCTGAAAGCTGGTAGTGTGCAAGGAATAATTAAATCATGCAGAAAACCTTCCGGTCTGTGTTTATTCCCTTGCCAGCCCCATGAAGCCTTAGAAACATTACAAGTGCTGGTTTGTCTGACCGTGTCTTTTTTTCCCCCCCTTAATTTTACTTTTTTTTTCTTATTTAGTTCCACAAAAAAGGCATAAAACTGTTAAGCAAACTATTGCCTGGTTATATTCATACCCCTCATTTGGCTGTCAAGCTAAATTGTTCATTAAACTGCACTCAGTAATGCTTAAGGGGAAAAAACTAAATCAAGAACCAGACGCATTTCACGTCTTCTGGCAACGCAGATAACGCAGAATATAATATGTCTATTGAACTTATATTTTGATGCTGGGAGAGTCTTAATATTGCGTATAGCAAGCACTTATATTTCCATATTCTAGATATAATTTTAGCTCATTCTTGCTTCATTGCTACCTAATAAAACCACATTTGGCTTCTGAAACAGTGTGAGAAATGCATTGGCACTCAAACAGTTTGCACTTCTAAAGGGCCTTAAGTGCATTAACATTTATAATAAACAGCAATAAAATTGAAGCTTTTATGAAAAGACTTTTTCTTATCCAGAATTCAGCCGATTCTATTTATTCTGTAAATTATTGAGGAGCACTAAGCTTTGAGTGGCTAAGGGCATGCTGGGGAAAAAAGGATAAACTCTTCAAATGAATGGATTAAGAATATGGAACCCAGAATAGATCCAGTAAAGGCTTCTTTATCAACCTATACATCCAGTACGAGCAACGTCTTACGCTTCCAAGGAGAAATTATACTCATGGGGACACTTATTGTCCCAAATGCCAGCATATGGCAAGAAAAAATAATTGTATTACCCGTAACAAATTAAAAACAGGTTTTTCAAAAGATTATGCTATTTTCTTTAAAAAAAAAAAAAATCTTCTTATTGCATAATATGTTTTCAGGCAGCTGCATATTAGCATTTGTGTTGAGTTCTCGCTCTGTTATGTGGGCCCCAATCTACTAGACAAACCCCCCTGACTCCTTTTGATACTGCCTGTGGGAGACTGCTTGGTCTTAGTCACCAAGTAGGAAACTGTGACTAATGAAAGCTGGGGGTATGGACTTTATTAGCATAGCCATAAAGCATCAATAAAATATTTGCAGATAAAGTTTATTGGCACAAAATGAGACTAAACCAGCATTTGTCAAATCCGACCTACATTACTGTATATAGCACTCTGGTTTACACTCTAGGATAAAAATATTTTTTCCATGGAGACCATCTTTGGTGGCAACTGGTCTCAAAGTGGCATTAAAAACAATCCTATGATGAAGAGTGAGGGTGGACAGGATAATAGTTTCATTAGAAAGGATTTAGCAGCCAGAATGAAAGAGAACTGGCAGTTAATGGGTTTCTTGACAGTGTCTGTCCTTTATCCTTCTCAAATATTGATTTATGTTGGTTCTGTGAACTCTCGAGTGGGGGGACTAATTCCCAAACATCATCAGCTTTGAATGATACTTCCCAGAATTCTAGGTCAACGGATGAAGCGAAGAGTCCACATTCGGCAATCGCTGGTAGGCAGACCCTCAAGTCACACAATCAGATCCTCTATTCCCTCTCAGGTCGGGGTGATTTATAAACTGTTTGGATTACTGCCACGGGACATTAAAGTGCGCATGGCACTACTCAATCAGACAATGATTGATGATGGAGCATGCATGTAGTTGTGAACCGATCTACCATGTGTTCAAAGTCTGCATTATAAGAGAATTCCGACATTCCTCCTACCACACACTCTTACTGTATGTTCCACATTTACGTCATAGAAAGTAGAGCCCAGTAATCCAGGATGTGTCTGACTTTGATAGCTTAGGCTTTTACTTATTTAGGAGGGGGGCAATTTTTCTTAAAGTATTTAATTTCACCTACACCATTACGGATAGGTTTCTTGCCTTGTTTGAAACATTTTCAGACATTACCTGCACCTCTAGCACTTAAACAATCTTTGTACCTAATCTGACATCAAAGGCACACAGGTTACTTTATTGTTTAGACATTTTAGCTAAATTGTGGCATTCACATAGTATATGTATTTTGGCATTTGATTTAGTATCCCTTCTGTTCAGTTTCATGGGGTTATCATGGTGTGGGTTACTCGAGTAGACGCAGTTCAGAATTTTGTAGGGTCTCAGTTGACCTCTTGTAGGCCCTAAAGGACTTCCACTCTGAAAACTACCTGTCATGACGGTTGGCAGCACCTTATGAAAAGAGGTGCGACAGCCTTACTGTACTCCGATGGTTGGCCTAAAAGCAGATCTGCACTACATGGGGCTTCATGTTCCTTATGGCCCCTGGGAAAATAACTAAAACCCTTAAAAACACATGACATTCATCTACGTGACACCTCTATGCGATATCCATGCCGAGCCAACTGCATGTGCAGATGTTGATCCGCACATGTGATGCTTGGCGTAATTGTAGCCTTATAAATCTAAAAAAAAGTTTTATGGACACTATAGATCCACTTCCTAAAAGCTAACATGGAGAAGGCCTGAGAACGTCCACATCTGCTTTCTGATTACCTTGATCCATCTGATTTTAAAGGAATTAGTTCCCAATCGAGTTGAAAAGGAGGGATTACGGAGATGCTCCCTGTTTGATAATGAACCAATGGTGGCTTTAAGATGCACAGAAGTATTGACTATAAATCAAGTTCCAAGTGAAGAAATCAGGATATTCACTCCCACAAGACAATTTAAAAGAAAATATAGACATTAAAGGGAATCAACCATCAAAGGATTAGAAAAGAATTGCTGATTTGTATTTTAAAGTAGAAATACAAAGAACTCTTATATCAGAGAGCATTTTATGGAAATATAAGCAAATGTTTCCACAGGCTGACAGACGCTAATATACTTTAAAATTTTATGGGCAGTTATTTTAACAGGAAGGGGGGAGATTTTTTTGTACAGCAGCATCTGGTCCAGGAAGTGCTCAGGTGAGTGCGCAATCAGAAAATGCTTCCCCCTTGCCGGCTAAACACACAAAGGGAAATCCAGCTAGAAGGCTGTCCAGGGGTATCTGAGAGGGACACTCAGCAACGATCCATGTTGGTTGTTATTATCGTCAGCCCATACCTAATGATGGTAGACTGTTGTTATTTTAAGGACGCTAATGGGTTATGATGGTTCACATTCATATTTTCACTGTTTTACTTGACTCATTTCCCATACCGTTCAATTCCAGATTAAGTTAGATAACTTTGTGAAGTGCAACATAACTCCACTCCAAGGTCAAATATCATTCACAGTAAGGACTCGGCACAGAAAAGGCTGGTTTCTTGTAAAACGATATTTCTCTTGAAGCAGAACGGAGTGCTGTTCTAGACTTACTAGTAGGATGTCCATGAAATATTGGTGGTTATATCTCAGCTGAGATATTTCATATGTCAGGATACCCTACGAATTAACACAAAGAGCCCTGTCAGCGACACAATGTTGTAAAACTCTCTTCCTGATGATTCTTCACCATGTCTTCTTTGTAGTGCTGCCCACCGCTTGAAGTCAAAGATCTGTTTGTCGATATTCAAGATGGAAAAATCCTGATGGCTTTATTGGAAGTCTTGACAGGGCAGAGATTGGTAAGTTAACAGGGTCATTTTACAATTCAGGAACCTGGTACTAATATATGCCTTCCACTAATATTCAGTTATTTATCAGGTGCAAAATCACCAATTCTGTTTTTGAATTACAGCCACATTTTTGAGGCTAACTATGGAGCGGTGACCGTAGAAACCAATAGAATGTGTTTGCTCAATATTAGTAACTTAAACCAAGTAGGACCCTTATAGTCATTAGCCTTTCGTATCCTTTAATGTGTTTTAGCACAGATTTTTGCAGTGCAGCTTGATAATCCAAAATTAAAAAACGACTACTTTTCAGGTATACAAAATTCTCAATACGAGTCCGAATCCACCAAAACATAGCAATAACGTATTCAACGTTTCCAAATGCCTCATGCATTAGGTGTGACTTGAACACAAATATTATATTTCGAAAGTTGACATTTTTTCTCTGTACCGTTCCTTGAACGATCGCTGGCAGAAGTTATACCTAATATTGTAACACAAGATTTCCTGTAAAAATGATTATTATTAACAAGCATGTTTGGTGCAAACTCAGTTTAAGTAGTCTTATAAACAGGATCCATCCATCTGTTCGTCTGTCCGTCCATCCTTTTTTTTTACCCTTTGAACACTACACTGCCAGATGGAGCTTTACTATAATCCATAAAGACTGTCGTCAAATTTGCTCCATTCATTTTTATGATAAATCCTGATTTGAAGGACATCTGCCCAATAATCAGTAAATCCAAGTTTTTTTTCCCCCTTCCAGCTCCACGAGTACAAATCCTCAGCTCATCGCATATTCCGGCTCAACAACATAGCTAAAGCGCTAAAGTTTCTGGAAGACAGCAACGTGAGTCATTGTGATCATACAATGTGACTTGTATCAATGGGCAGTCCTGGCAGATTTCTGCAGACGCATCTTATGAACGTCTGGCGGCCATTCTAGATTAGACTCATGGTGGGTCTTGTTGAAACTTCAAAAGCTCATCTTTATTTTTCGATGGACGTTTTATTTATTTGGGGAATGGTTCTACAGCGGTCATTATCGCATGAGGAGCCATAAAAGAGTGGGTCCCTCATACCACATGTGCAAGGGACTTGCAAGTAGGTTTAAGCTTTCAGAAGAACCCTATGGCGTCGATACTTGATCACTGATGTCCTGGTACATTTTATTGAAAGCAGAAATCCCATTTATTATGCATGTTAGACAGCCACAGGGCCACGAGAGTCCCACCAAAATCCAAGAGCATGAAGGTTGGCTATGGGGGAAGATGATATAAAGATTGAATGGCCCGAAAATGTTTCAGCAAGGAGACTCCATGATGTAATGTTCGCTGGTTAGGTCTTCTAAAAATATATATCCATCCCTTTATACCCTGCTCCTTGACATTGGCAAGTAAATAGCTTATTGATAAGGGCCTGTCTGCTAGGGCTAACACAACTCCCATTGTTCTTTGTGGAGGCATTGTTCTTAGAATTGTGCAAGCCAGCAACATTAAATGCTTCTGACCCGAGACTCCCGTCATCCTTAGCCAACCCAACCCTGTGACTTCCTCGGCTCAGTAGGAGTGGGCGGGCGCCATGGTTTCTGATCGGATTTGTGGGGTTTAACAGCCTCCTTGAACCAGAAAGATTCTTTTAAGCTGGAATTGGCAAACTGTGCAGATTCCAGCTTATGCGTTCAGACTCAATCAGATTTGCCTTTTACTTGTAGGCTTTTGATTTTGATGGAGCTGCGGTCGATACCTTTTTTCGGGAGGAGGGGCGGCCTTCTATAAAACATAAAAACCTGACAGCAGATAAGAACCATTCAGCCCCCATCTAGTCTTTCCATGATTCCTGCTGTAAAGAGTCAAACCTTAAGCAGTCGTTGGTCTCATCTTAGATTCAGGAGCCATATGCCTATCCCACGCATGTTTAAATTCTTTCAGTGGATTAATGTCTATCACATCTGCTGGGAGGCCGATTCACTTATCTACCACCCTTTCAGTGGCCTCCTATAATGAGTTAATGAATCTGCACAAAACAAGTATAGCACCAAGCCCTTTCATTCCATTTATTCATATTACACGCTACAAGCTACTGTGAAGACAGAATGGTTGAAGGTGCCTTTAGGGTTAGGCATCTGTTGTAGGCTCCCATGCTTTCTCTAAAGACATGTTTATCTCTCCAGGTAAAGCTGGTAAGCATCGACGCAGCGGAAATCGCAGATGGGAATCCCTCGCTGGTTCTTGGCTTGATCTGGAACATCATCTTGTTCTTGCAGGTAGAACTTTTCCAGAAGAAACGCGAAACGTAGCCAGAAAAAAAAATGCTAATCCAGATTTGTGACCCGTTTCCACTTAATTTAAAGGGTACTAAACCCTAAATCATGCCAGACATTTACGGAAGTTCCTCTTCGGATTCTTTGTGCCCTGATCTCGACACATTCGTAACCACAGAATGTTCTCCGACCTCTTTTGCATTGTGTCGCATTAAAAAAAAAATCTCCATCCCCTTATGGTTTTTCTTTTGTTGAACGCAGATTAAAGAACTCACAGGCAACCTAAACCGAATGTCGTCTTCATCTAGTTTATCCTCGCTGCCCAGCGGGACCGAGTCGGAGGCGTCTCAGCCCAGCACTCCCAGCACGGAGAAAAGCTTGTCCGTTTCAATTAAGGATCAGCGCAAAGCAATCAAAGCGCTTCTCAACTGGGTTCAACAAAGGACAAGAAAGTAAGAGACCGCGATTGGCCAGTGCGCACGACCCCACAGGGCACTAGCTGTCACAGTGTATACATTTAAATATATACAGTTATATATATTTATACAGTTTGATAAAAATGCAATATATCACTATATTTAGTTGTAAATGTGTATTGAAGGCGGAGGATTGAATGCAGCTTTATGTGAACTCGGAAAACTTTGTTTAGGGTTGCTTATTAAATATAAATGTGTGTATAAATGTTTTGTTAGAATCAACAGATCGGTTACTGCTGCGTGCAGCTGGATATGGCCGTCCGCATGCTACGTGAGCATAAAAACATAGCAGGTAGCCGCGCATATCCAGCCATCAGCCGCACCAACGTCATCAGGCAGCCACTGGCCTTAAAGTTCCAGGACCACCTCGTTATCGCCAGTCCGGGTAGAATCGTAGAACATATGTTTTTCCCAGAATAATATCAAACCTCATCTTTCTAGCTGTCTGATTATTTCGTATCTGTGACTGGTTCTGGGTGCAGAAGAGAAATTGGATTTATAATTGTACCCTAAATGCCCCCAATTACAGTAACTTATTGTTAAGACAAGTTGCCAATCCTCAAGGCACACTAATGCTCCAGGTTTTATTAATCTCCCTACTGGGATGGAATGCAGCTGCTTCTAACCTCAACCATTATATAAGATATTAAAAAATACTTTAGAAAATGTTTTAGTATATATGCTCTATAGACTTTAGAAAAAAAAAGGTTTAAACAAGATATTGTGTTTTTCAGTATTTTAAAAGGAGCCCAGTAAACTAATGAAACATATGTAAGGATGTCTACAATGCATGTGTATTAGAAGCCCACCTTACGCCCTGTTCCCATGATCGCATGCAAGTCCTCTCTCCTCTATAGTTAAGTTACTGCTTGTTTCTGATTGGCTCAGAGTGCCTTTGAAAGGGAGGGAGAAGGAGAAGTCTGAGAGCAGGACAGGAAAGTGATTAGATAACGCTGGTACTGCCACAGGCTGCCAACCATCCCATCTTCATTTCATTTTATATTACATATGTCCAAAACAAAAATATTGTAGGTTTGTATTGTTGTATTGTAGGTTTTTTTTTTTAGTTCCTCTGGTTATTCCTGCCGTTGAGGAATATTATCAAGGTACCTGAGCACAAAAATGTGTATTTTAATTATAGTTAATATTGCAGATACATGAGAATGCCATGCTATGGAAACATCTGTTTCACAAATTATGTTTAAATAAAGTAAACACAAGTTTT
>VKOC01006576.1:0-19732 GCA_009364415.1 Spea multiplicata
TATACATGTAACCGGTAACTGCGACTAGTTATATCTGAGCGTAACTCGTTATACATGTAACCGGTAACAGCGACTAGTTATATGTGAGCGTAACTCATTATACATGTAACCGGTAACTGCGACTAGTTATATCTGAGCGTAACTCGTGTAATGCTGAGCGCTGGAAATTGACGTCACTTCCGGCGCTCAGCATTACAAGCCGGCACCGAGACCGAACAGGGAGACTCCCCGCAGAGGAGAGAGAGAGAGGGGCGCCGAGCGGGTAAGCGAAATTGCCCCAGTCGGATCCATTGTAGGGCCAGCCTTGTACACTGCCCTTACACACACAAATACACAGCCTTTACACACACCTAACCATAAACACACATATACACATACTCTGCCCTTACACACACACACATATACACCGCCCTTATACACACATATACACCGCCCTTATACACACCTGCCCATAAACAGTTATACAGAGATACTGGGGGACACTGGGAAATACTCAGAGATACTGGGAGACACAGGGAAATACTCAGAGATACTGGGAGACACAGGGAAATACTCAAAGATACTGGGGGATACTGGGAAATACGCAGAGATACTGGGGGACACTGGGAAATACTCAGAGATACTGGGGGACACTGGGAAATACTCAGAGATACTGGGGGACACTGGGAAATACTCAGAGATACTGGGGGACACTGGGAAATACTCAGAGATACTGGGGGACACTGGGAAATACTCAGAGATACTGGGAGAGCGGCAGACGAGTCGGTTTATTGGTAAATTCTTTAGGGACGGAAATGACAGAGAGAAGTGAGAGCCGCCACAGAGCGTGTAGCTGCGGGAGCGTGTTTGCTGCACATGCATCATGGTACTCTTACATCCTCTTAACCCTTTATTTTATGTATTTGACAGATCTATCATTTTCTTTTTTAATCCCATGAAAAAAGCAGTTTCTGTTTCTATGGCAACAGCATATTGGCCCTGATATTTTAAATATCCCCTTGAAATATATGAATAAGACAAAAAGTGTTCACCCCAAAGAGACTCTAAAGTGATTTAATGACTTCTCCGGACTCCATTAATGAGGCTCCTGTGCGGCAGGAGAGGGGTTAACACTAAGCTTTGGTCAAAAGCTGGAAATATACACAAAAATACACAAAAATAAGCAAAGCAATTAAAAAAAAGGAGTTCAGAGAAGGCTTTAAATTACTTGACGGTCTCCGGGGGTTAAAATGCAGACAGTCCCACTGATTCACCAAAATTTATGCCACAGATAGGGGGTTTGAATGGCATTCGCTGGGCATGCGCCAGATGTGACTGTATGAAGGTGTGTTAGTGTGTGAATGTGTTACTGTATGAAGGTGTGTTAGTGTGTGAATGTGTTAACTGTTATGAAGGGGTGTTTAGTGTGTGTGAATGTGTTTACTGTATGAAGTGTTGTTAGTGTGTGGAATGTGTTACTTGTATGAAGGATGTGTTTAGTGGTTGAATGTGTTACTGTATGAACGGTGTGTTAGTTGTGAATGTGTTACTGTCATTGAAGGTGTGTTAGGTGTGTGAATGGTTGTTACTGTTATGAGGTTGTGTTAGTGTGCTGAATATGTTATGAATGAAGTCGTGTTAAGTGTGTGAATTATTGTTACTGTATGAGGTGTTAGTGTGTAGTGAATGTTGTTACTGTATGAAGATGTGTTGTGTGTGTGAATATTGTTACCTGAATGAAGGTTTGTGTTAGTGTGTGATGTGTTACTGAATGAAGCGTGGTTTAGTGTGTGATATGTTACTGTATGAAGGTTGTGTTAGTGTCGTGTGAATATTGTTACTGTATGAAGGTGTGTTATGTTGATAATGTTTGGTTCTGTATGAAGGTTGTTAGTGTGTGAAATGTGTTACTGTATGAAGGTGTGTTAGTGTGTGAATATTGTTACTTGAATGAAGGTGTGTTAGTGCGTGGAACGTGTTACTGTATGAAGGTGTGTTAGTGTTGTGAATATGTTACTGTATGAAGGCTGTGTTAGTGTGTGAATATGTTACTGTATGAAGGTGTGTTAGTGTGTGAATATTTACTGTGATTGAAGGTGTGTTAGTGTGTCGTGAATGTGTACTGTATGAAGGTTGTTCATGGTGTGTGAATGTCGTACTATTATGAAGGTGTGTTAGTGTGCTGTGAATGTGTTTACCTGTATGAAGGTGTGTTAGTGTGTGTGAATGTGTTACTGTTATTGAAGTGTGTTTAGTGTGTGAATGTGTTACTGTATGAGGGGGGTAGTATGTATCAATGTTAGTGTGGTGAATGTGTTACTGTATGAAGGTGTGTTAGTGTGTGTGAATGTGTTACTGTATGAAGGTGTATAAGTGTGTGTGAATATGTTACTTATGAAGGTGTGTTAGTGTGTGAATGTGTTACTGTATGAAGGTGTGTTAGTGTGTGAATGTGTTACTGTATGAAGGTAGAAAAGTGTTTGTTGGGGTCGGGGTTCTGTACGGAGAGCTGAAGGAGACATCTTTTTGGACAGTGCTCGCTTTCCAACTTTGCAGTAAATGTGAATGAGTAAATGTGCATGAAGTGAACACACATCCTGTTCACGCTTTTCACAATCTGAAGCTGCCCCCTCTGGGCTGCTGGGTTTTGTTTTTAGAGAAAGTTGGTTTGGTTCCTCATTTTATTGGAGATTTGGCCCCAAGTGGATGAAGATGTTCCTGACCGTGGGCTGTTCTGTGTCCTGATACCATCTGCATATGGTGAGCAATCCAGCAGGGTGTGAAGTGAGGAACCCAGCAGGGTATGAGGAACCTAGTAGGGTGTGAGTGTGACAGAGACCCGTACTCGGACTGAGTAGCTCCGCCGTAAAAACGTTCCTTGCTGTGAATGCTCAGTTGCCCTCAGTAATGCTCCCCCTAGGCACTGGTCTAGACTTAGTGCAGGGGTAAAATAGAACTCACTTCCATTAACCACACGGGTATTTATACAAAACCACGATAAGCGCGTCTAGGAGATCCCCGTTTTAATGATGTGAGCTCCCGCTCGCCCCTCCGAAGTGCTCTACCAGGCACAATATAACCACAAAACAGCAACGCGGTAGAGTAACGAGTGCCCACGGTGCCTTCGTTCCAAAGTTCGGCAGACATTGCCGGTACGGTTCCATGGATTTTCGGCTAGGTCCCGGTCCGGTGCCAGGTGGGGGGGAAAGGGAGTTCTGTTACCATAAGGGTTAAACATTGTCTGGGAGCCCCTCTTTCTGGAAACAGTTTGTGACTTTACCCCTAGGATTAAAACTGAAAAACATGGGACATAATATAAATAACAGAATAACAGAGCGGATGGGACTGTCACAGTGAGGAGAGGAACCCGGCCAGGTGTGGGGAGGGGAACCCGGCGAGGTATGGGGAGGGGAACCCGGCAGGGAGTGAGGAGAGGAACCCGGCGAGGTGTGAGGAGAGGAACCCGGTGAGGTGTGAGGAGAGGAAACCGGCGAGGTATGAGGAGAGGAACCCGGCGAGGTGTGAGGAGAGGAACCCGGTGAGGTGTGGGGAGGGAAACCCGGCGAGGTGTGGGGAGGGAACCCGGCGAGGTGTGGGGAGGAACCCGGCAGGGTGAGGAGAGGAACCCGGCGAGGTGTGGAGTGTGGGAGAGAACCCGGTGAGGTGTGAGGAGAGGAACCCGGCGAGGTGTGAGGAGAGGAACCCGGTGATGACGGTGTGAGGAGAGGAACCGGTGAGCCGGCGAGGTGTGAGGAGAGGAACCCGGTGAGGTGTGGGGAGAGGAACCCGGTGAGGTGTGAGGAGAGGAACCCAGCGAGGTGTGAGGAGAGGAACTGTCACGACCGGGGTACAGGTTCTGGATCCGAGCTGCAGATTCAGCACCCTCTGGTGGAGAGAGGACGCACTGCCACCAGGGCACAGGAGATACCGATCGTTCACCACCGAGAATAATGAGAAGGTGAAACTCAGGAACAGAAAATAAAAAATAATAACCGTATCCGAGGGGTCAGGCAACCCTTACAAAAAATGACTGCAGTTTTTCTGAAGTAATAATTGAAGTAATTTTCTGAAGTAATTTTGGACATGAAAAAACTGCAATACTGCACTTTTTTTTATATTGCAAACCTACAGTTGTTCTTCAATGTACTGCAGCTTTATTGCATTTGTACTTCTGTACAAAAATAACTGCAGTACAGTGAAGTACAAATGCAGTAAATGTGCAGTATTGCAGTTTTTTCATCTCCAAAAAACTGCAGTATTATTTCAGAAAAACTGCAGTACTTTTTTCGTAAGGGAAAGAGTAGTCGGGGTCACAAGCAAAGGTCAGGGCAGGCAGCAAAACAACGGAGGTCAGGTTCAAGCAGGAGTCAATACCAGAGAGATAAATCAGGATTCAACCGCTAGTGTAGGCAAAAAGGCACTAACACTCGCAAAACACATTTGCGTAAGGAAACAGAGCTAAGAACCGAAGCAGAAGCAAGGAATGGGAGATCAGAACAGAGCGAGAGGAAATCCAGGAATGGATCGAAGAAAAACAGGGAAAAAAAGAGTGAGATATGCAGCTCCGCGGCCTGGGATCACGACAGCCACACAGTATAGTCAGACAAGTCACATCCACTCAAACATATCCATCACTCTAAGTCACGCATATCACTCGGGGAGGGCTGAAGGGGGCAAGTAAGGTGGCCACCAGTCGTTGCCTCACAACGGCCCTGTCCCCACACACACATATATTTGGTAGAAATGATTTGGGTGGGTGGTGGGGGCATTAATAAGGAGGGCGCGATGCTCAGGGCTGAAGTTTGTGGCTTGGCCAATTTTTGATGTAGGTCAAGCAAAAAGTATAGGTTAGCCATGGGAGGGGCTTGTTATGGGCGGAGAATACTTGTGGGTGGGGCAACATGCGGTTCCGTCCGGACAGGCCTCCAGGGAGAGGACCCACATTTGTTACCCCTCTTTACCATTTCTTGTGGCCTTTATTATCTCTGCTGCTGTGTTATTTAAAATGGTTCTCAGGCAGACTGTTCCGGATCATTCCTCCTCCTCTCTGTACGGATCAGCGCGGTAGGAGGTCAGGCCGGCCCCTGCGGCCCGCGGCTCTGCACAGGGTCTACTTTATCCACGTGACGCGGGTTTCATTATATTGTGAGTCTGAAGGACCCTGACAGTACAAAAGTAGTAAACTTTATTAACACAGCACAACACACAGTGTCTCAAGCGCAAGCATCGCCTTAAACCGAGCGCGCGGACAGCATAAACCCCATCTTTGCACAGCCTTTATGCGCACGGACGACTCAGGAACATGGCGGTCAATACTCAGAATGAGCTCACGGCCCCCTCCCTGTATTTCATGTCCAGCTCAGTCTGGGGTCCGTGCTGTGCTCCCTCATCTCCTCTCCGTGAGTGCCGTGCTTGTTCTGTACACCCTGCTGCTGGTCAGTATGGTCAGAACCCTGCGGGGAATGAAGAGGAACCCCGTACCAGGTGAGAGGGGCAAAGTGCAGAGTAACAAGGAGAGGAACATAGAGAGGAGCCAGCAGAGGGTGTGACATCACAGAGCTTAGTGGGAGGAGCCACACAGTAATGGGGATGGATTTGCCTAAAGTGGGAGGGGCCATACAGTGATGGCCTGGCACAGGGCCACTGCAGAAGGAGCCAGGGTGAGATTAGCACCTCAGCCTAGCCCCCTGCTGTCCCACCTTGCAGCCCCCTCCATTTCAGAAGTTCCTCTCTTAAAACGTCTCCAAGAGAAACTCTCCTCTGTTGGAAAGGCCAGGAAGGAGCCAAAGTATGACATCATATACAGGACCCGCCCCTGCGGTGCAGCACAGTGCCCCAGTCCATAGCAGCTGTCACATATCACCTCTGCCCCGGTCTCTCTGACTGCAGATTGGGGGGGTAACTTACCTGTTTTTCTGTTTTAGGAGAGCTCTGACAGGTGGGTTCAGCAGAGAAACACCCCACGGGCATCTCAGTTACCTCCTTTGCAGGAGGGGCAGATAAGTGGTGGGACTTGCTGTGGGGCAGAAAACTTTTGTCTTATGGTGTTCCGGAAACAAGAGGTCGTCCCTCCCCACCCCCCACGCTGCTTTCCAAAATTATCTTCTAGAGGTTTTTATTTTTGTGTCAGGATTTTCAGATGGCCATAGCTACCAGGTGTCTGCAGTTACTTTTACCAGTCCCTTTTTTGGCCCTCGTTAAAAGTCTTGGGGACTCCTCCTAAACCAGTGCCTTCCTTCCTACACATTTATCAGAGCAGATTGGGGATATGCCCAGGGGCTCCCTTAGCTGCCACCGTGCAGTATTGGGGGATGGAGGGGTGAGGGGGCAGGAAGGCGGACATGATTTACCCCAACACATTTTGTGTCATTTGTTTTATTGACATGCTTCTCGTTTCAACACGTTTAGCATTTTATCACGGACTCCATGCCCGCGGTTCACGGATTCCCTTTCGGTTTTCGCATGGGGTGCAAACAAACCACAAGGAGTGGCACGGTTGTCACAAAGAGTGTAACACAGCCACCAATGACTGACTTGGTCAGACAGCTCATAGCGCAGGTTTCTGGGGAGAGAAGACGTGAGAGCCTCAGAAGAACGAGAGACGTTTAGGAGACAAACATTTTATCTGATTGTTATTCATACGTAGAAATATGACACTGAGAGACAGCACCGAGTCCAAAGAGAACATTAAAAGAATACCAGGGCGAGAGCGCGGCAGCTGCAGTTTAATGATGGATGGGGGAGAGCGCGGCAGCCGCAGTTTAATGTTAGAGGAATGGGGGAGAGCGCTGGTCGGCTGCAGTTTAATGTTGGATGGGGAGAGCGCGGCGGGCCCGCAGTTTAATGTTAGAGGAGATGGGGAGAGCGCGGCAGCTGCAGTTTAATGTTTTTGGATGGGCGACAGAGCGCGCAGCTGCCAGATTTAATGTTAGAGGAATGGGGGAGAGCGCGGCAGCTGCAGTTTAATGTTGGATGGGGTGGGAGGGACAAATGGGGAAGAGAAGAATGAGTGGGGTCGGGAGAGAGACATTTACAGGACACAAAAACAATGCAAAACCGGTCACAACTCTCGGCACCGTCCCCCCAAGTCCTTCGCACACTAGTGGAGTCTCTGAGTGGACGCTTCTGCTAAACCGTAAGCTGGGACTTCATTACACAGATAATGTGCGAAACGCGTTGCCTGCAGATATTTTCTGTATGTGGAAGTCATTCACGTCCGCTTAACTCTGAACTATATATATATATACTCATTGTAGTGAGGTACCTGAGGGGACACTTGTAGCGCTGCGGGGACACTTGTAGTGCTGCGGGGACAGTAGGAGACCCAATCTGTCTCCAGGTTTTTATTGCACCAAATCAATCAAACAAAGAAAAACCTACCCCTAAAATACAGCAGCCTCCCCGCCGGCTAATCCGGTTCCCGGCATAAAATAAAACGGGATAGACTTCTAACCGATTCCCAAAAGTCGTCTCTCCTACCAGCCCACCTCGTAGCACCCGGGAGCCCAGGTCCCCCTCCTGTTCCTTCCGAGATGAAGACAAAACACAGGGGGCAGTTCTCGGTCAGAGAGAGGGGCTGAGTTACCCCCGGGGCAGCTGTGTTACTGGGACCAGCAGTTAACCCATTAGACACTGGGATAAACTGATCTTTCCAATCTCCTGCTTACATAGAAGCCATCAGTATATATATATACACGGTATATATGCTGCCTTCACATCACTCACCGGCGCAGGACTCGGAAGTCAGGCTGGAATTTCTCTCACTGATCCGGTTCCTCGCTGAGCAGCTGATATTCCACGGGAGGGCTGAGGACACGGTGATGTTAACTCCACTCCCACTCACTGAGGAGACAGTATCCAGCTCTATCCTTCCATTCACACTCAGTGAGTATGCCGGATCTGATCCGTTCTGGGCCCAGCAGGAGATCTCAGCGCTGCCATCCGGACGGCAAGAGACACTCAGGAGCGGATCTGACACTGGAGCTAACAGAGAAATACAGAATGGAGTTTAGGATCGGGGTGTGAGGGGGTAACAGATAAGCTAGAGGGGTGGGGGGTAACAACGAGTGCAGCATGTAATGGGGAACAGTTTGGGGAAACAGTGTCCCTTTAACTTCAACGAGGCACAGACTGAGGCGGTGGTCAGTGATTGGCTGTGCTGGGGGCCTGAGATACAATGTATCGGCCACCTGGCACTCCTAGGCCCTGAGGCAGCATTCTCCCCCAAACATAATGTAGGAAACAGACGCACCATACAGAGTGTTTAGGAAGCCATTGGCCACTCACACCAGACACCTACCCACTCGCATTCCCGGTGTCCAAACAGGTGGGTGTGGCTAGAGGCAGGTGGGTGTGGCTAGAGGCGGGTGGGTGTGGCTAGAGGTAGGGTGAGTAGGGCCAGAGGCAGAGCCACCAACCTGAAAACCCCCATTGCGACGCTCGTTACGAAGCGGCCGCATGGGATTGATGTCTTTATTGCAACAGCACAGACCCCCATCGATTGGACAGCTCCCTGGGCTGATGATCAGCAGCGATCAGCGGATCTCCCCAACCGCCCATAACATCGGGACAGCGGGGCCCCTGCGTCACTCACCGGGGCAGGACTCGGAAATCAGGCTGGAATTTCTCTCACTGATCCGGTTCCTTACTGAGCAGCTGATATTCCACGGGAGGGCTGAGGACACGGTGATGGTAACTCCACTCCCACTCACTGAGGGGACGGAATCCAGCTCTATCCTTCCATTCACACTCAGTGAGTATGTCGGATCTGATCCGTTCTGGGCCCAGCAGGAGATCTCAGCGATGTCATCCGGACGGCAAGAGACACTCAGGACCGGATCTGACACTGGAACTAACAGAGAAATACAGAGTGGGGTGGGAAGCGTTGGCTGGTAGCCAGGAAGTAGCCAGCAGTGCAGACCACCAAAGGCGGATAAAAGACATGGTGAAGGCCACTCGGGTCAGAACCAGAGAGGTCAGGAGAGGTCAGGATACCAGACAACAAACAAGGTCACAGCAATCCCACGAAAGAGCAGCATGAGGGAATGTGCAGGGTTAATATAGGCTGAGGAGGAGGAAGAGCCGGTGCTGCTTCTCCCACCCATGTGCAGGAAGTTGAGGGATTATTATTATTGGTTTTATATAGCGCCTTCATATTCCGCAGTGCTGTACAATGGCTTCTTAACCTCTTAAGGACAACGGGCGGTCCCTAAACCCATTGAAAACAATGCATTTTGAGCCCGTACAGGCTTTGTCATTAAGGGGTTAATTTAGTTGTATCAACACTTTAGGAAGTGTTCATTATGTCCCCCATTCACAATACCATGTGATAAAAACAGAAAAGATCCTTTAGAGGGGTATGGTAGCCACTCCCACTCATACTGGATAGGGGGGGATTTCAGTTACAAAAATTAAAATATCCCAATAGCAGTTATTAAAATAAATGTATTTATACCGCTTTACTCCAGCAGCATCTAGTGGACGGAGGGTGAACTGCATCCAGCAGTCTATATTACTACGTACTGTACAGTAACAAAAAGTATTAACAGGGGAAAAAATGTCGACTAAAAACCATTGATTTCAGCAGCTGAAGGGTGGGATTTATCATCCGGCCGCTTCATGTCGCTGGTTACTCGGGATATAATGGGGTACAAGCGCGCTCCTGCTCAGGGGGTACCCTACACCCCCAAGAGATCCTATTAGGTCTATTAAAGGGGATAGGGGTGAGAGGCCGGTCTCTGGGCATCCTTTTGGTTATCGGGGTATCCAGGAGAACCCTTTTATATTATTTTAATGGGGGAGGGGATTTGGGGGTTTGTCATGGGGGGGGGGTGAGCTGGAAGTTGCGTTTTACTTTATTCCGAACTCAACATGGACTTGAACTTCATCTCGCGATGTTTAAAGTCAGCGGCTCGCCCAGAAACTCCAACGTTAATGGATACCCCAGTTTATTTTCGGCTTGTGCCAGGCGAGTGCATGTGAGCTGCCCCGAGTTCCTCAGTATGGTTAACCCTTTAACTCCACCGATAATTTGACTTTTAGTGACTCAATTAACACTTCGCTCACCTGCACAGAAGATGCTGGTGGTGGCACTGTTGTTGCTCACGGTGTTTCTCGCGGTGCAGCTGATGTTTCCGGACACCGGAGCTGGCAGGAATATCTGGCCCAATGACGAGTTGGAATTTCCATGAATGGCCTCCCCGTTCCAGCTCCAGGAGAACCGCGGATCCGACCCATTCTGTACCGAGCAGCGGATCTCAGCACTGCCGTCCGGCACACAGGAGACCCTGATCTCAGGAACTGACACAGGAACTGGAGACAGAGACACTCGGGGTATTAATACCATTATGGAAATTCACTGGATCCGCAGGGGAGGGTATCACACGCTCAGGGGTATTAATGTCCCGTCACTCACCGGGGCAGGACTCGGAAATCAGGCTGGAATTTCTCTCACTGATCCGGTTCCTCGCTGAGCAGCTGATATTCCACGGGGCGGCTGAGGACACGGTGATGTTAACTCCACTCCCACTCACTGAGGAGACAGAATCCAGCTCTATCCTTCCATTCACACTCAGTGAGTATGCCGGATCTGATCCGTTCTGGGCCCAGCAGGAGATCTCAGCGCTGCCATCCGGACGGCAAGAGACCCTCAGGAGCGGATCTGACACTGGAACTAATGGAGAGACACAGAGTGGAGTTTAGGACACAGGGCAGAAAGTGGGGAGTGAGGGGGTAGTTAGGAGCAGGGTGAGAGGGGTAATAAAGAGTATGGTGTACGGCTGCTGTCATGGAAGCCTCTGTGACCTGGGCTCCTGAGGGCCAGCTATCCTTCCTACAGACTATGGGCCCTGGCCTTGGAAGGGGTTCTGTTTTGGGGAGGTGGGTACAGGGGCTCCGCTGGGACTACTTCTCCCCCCCCTGGTACGGAGCGCCGCGTTTCCCCAATTACCAGAGACTCTAAAGACTGTGGAGCTCGGATGTTTTGGAGTAGATTTATTCAGAAGGTTGACACCGGGTTACATGGTGTGAGCGGCCCCTAGTAAATGGGAGCAATTCCTGGTCAGAGGCCGATGTTCTTGGGGGTAACGATATCAACGCCAGCGGCCAATGTTCTGGTATCGACCAGGAACCCACGAGAGGCTCAGAGGTTGGCGGGGGGACTTAATGGGGTATTTCGCTAGAGGTGCCGCGGGGTATCAGAGCGTTACTCACCCTGTATATATAATGTGTAGTTTGCGCTGTGTATTAATTTGCCCCCAGAATCATGCACTTCCGCTGTATAGATCCCAGAATCCTCTCTGGCTGCGTCCGGTATCTCCAGGCTCCCGTTCCCGGAGATCCGCAGTCTCGGTGCCGGAATCGTTGGCTTGCTGCAGTTTCTAGATTTTGCCAGAAGTGATGCCTCAAAATCATTTTCATAGCGATATTTCCATGTAAAGTCGTGACATCGTGAAGAGTCCCTCCGCAGCTCGATCTCCATGGGAATCAGGACCTGGGACCCCGACGCTGCGGAAATCTCCCTCTGTGCCGGGGAGAGACCTACAGACACAGGGACAGACACACAGATACGGGTCAGACACAGGGACACACAAACACGGGTCAGACACAGGGACACGGGACAGACACAGGGACACGGGTCAGACACAGGGACACGGGACAGACACAGGGACACGGGTCGGACACGGACACGGGTCAGACATACAGAAACAGGACAGACACACAGACACGGGACAGACACACAGACACGGGTCAGACACACAGACACGGGTCAGACACACAGATACACAGATACGGGTCAGACACACAGACACGGGACAGACACACAGACACGGGACAGATACACAGATACGGGTCAGACACACAGACACGGGACAGACACAGGGACACGGGTCAGACATACAGACACGGGACAGACACACAGACACGGTCAGAACAACACAGACACGGGTCCTAGTTACACACAGATACATACAGATACGGGGTCAGACACACAGCACGGGACAGACACACAGACACGGGACAGATACACAAGAACGGGTCAGAACACACAAGACAACGGGACAAGACACAGGGACACGGGTTCAGACATACAGAAACGGGACAGAACACACAGACACGGACAGAACACACAGACACAGGGACAGATACACAGATACGGGTCAGACACACAGACACGGGTCAGACACATCAGACGCGGGAAACAGACACACAGACACGGGACAGATACAAAGAACACGGAAAAGACAACAGACGCGGAGGACAGACACACAGACACGGAACAGACACACAGACACGGGACAGACACACAGACACGGGACAGATACACAGACACGGGTCAGATACACAGATACGGGTCAGACACCTGTTTATTAAATATATACTGTTCCCCAGTTATCCCACTTTGAAACTTTCCTGTGAAATTTCTACACTGGGAGACACCAGAGAACGTTCCCAGTTGGACCGATCTATGGATTGTAAAGATTTTATTCAGCTCCCAACTAACCCGTCATGGCCGGACTGGGATGTAAAATGGCCCCTGATCAGCTGCTGCCCCGGGGAAGCAAGCGCCACTCATCACAGCGCTCAGCATTGTGTATCCAGCAGGTACCACTCACTGTCACTGTCGCTGGGGGGCTCCACTCGCTATCACCCACCTGACTTACCCCGGGACTGGGTGGAAGGGGTGTTTAGTATTTTCCCAGTGAGCACTATGGCCAGTCTGGACCCGTTACCCCTGAGGGCTCCCTGGGGCTCCCCGGACCCCTCAATGCATAAAAGAGAACACAGTTTGGGGGAACAGCAGTGCAGGGGGCACCGAAATGTCTGCAGAATGGGGCTTCGGCCCTCGGAGGTGTCCTTCATTCTAGTGATCGAATCCCAAGGAAAATCAGGCCAGAATAATACAAAACATAGACGCTGGGTAACCTCCTGGGCCCCTCTCAAGCACCCCCCAGGACCCCAGCTGCCTATGGGCAAACTGTGAGACACGACGGGTCACGGGCAGGAGCCGCGACTGGCAAACTCTTCACACCTTCAGCCCAAAGAGACATCAGACGCTTATAGTAAATAATAAATACTATGGGACATTGCATACAGCCTGATGGGGCAGAAGGGCAGATAGAAACCCAGAACCTGCCAGCAGATCGGCCCCATCCGGCCCCCATCTAGTCTGACGTTTCTCCAACACATTGAATTGAATTCCCATGAGGCTCAGACAGACATACTACTTCCATGATGCTGGCTGAGCGTCATGGGAAGTGCAGTTAACAGTAAAAAAAATGATAGCCTCTCTCCCAGGACCCTTACAGGCACCTGCCCATAAACACACATATACACACACACTGCCCTTACACACATATACACCCACACTGCCCAAACATATACACACCACTGCCATACACAGCAATAAATACACACACACTGCCCTTACACACATATACACACACACTGCCCTTACACACATATACACACACCTGCCCATAAACACACATTTTATCTGTGATCTCCCCGTCTCTCTGTCTTCTCTCCCCACCTCTCTCCCATCCCCTCTCTTTCTTCTCTCCTCCATCTCTCCCTTTCCCACCCCCTCTCTCTCTTCTCTCCCCTCTCCTCCAATCTATTGGAATTCAGCCAAGGGGTTTAAGATTAGAATACAAACTGAAATCAAGGCAGCTCAGCGATCCGATGAGGATCCTTCGAGACCCCAAGAGCTGCTGAGTGAGCCGAGCCCCCCCCAGGACAGTCGGGGATCCCTCTTCAATAGATCAGCCCTCATAGTTCCTGCTTCAGGTCTATTATCGGGACAAGCTGCCCCCATACATGAATATATTATCACATACCAGGTACTGGGGACATCAGGCAGAGCACAAAGACCCCAAACAGCCACATTCTCTCCCAAAAATGACCTCTGTTTGGGGAAATAAGAAAGAGGAAGAAAACAAATATTCAGACTACAATTTGTGTAACAGGAAGTTTCCCCTTCCTATGAGAGTTTGAATCCGGTAACCATGCGGGTAGCTGGGGGGCTCCGGTAACCGTGCGGGTAGCTGGGGGGCTCCGGTAACCGTGCAGGTAGCTGAAGGGGTCCAGTAACCGTGCGGGTAGCTGGGGGGCTCCCGTAACCGTGCGGGTATATGGTGGGCTCCGGTAACCGTGCGGGTACCTGGAGGGGTCCAGTAACCGTGCGGGTAGATGGGGGGCTCCGGTAACCGTGCGGGTAGCTGGGGGGCTCCGGTAACCGTGCGGGTACATGGTGGAGTCCAGTAACTGTGCGGGCAACTGGTGGGCTATAGTAACGTGCAGGTAGCTAGGGGGCTACGGTAACCATGCGGGTACATGGTGGGCTCAGGTAACCGTGCGGGTAGCTGGAGGGGTCCAGTAACCGGCGGTAGCTGGGGGGGCTCCGTAACCGTGCGGGTACATGGTGGGCTCCGGTAACCGTGCGGGTACCTGGAGGGGGTCCAGTAACCGTGCGGGTAGCTGGGGGGCTCCGGTAACCGTGCGGGTACATGGTGGAGTCCAGTAACTGTGCGGGCAACTGGTGGGCTACGGTAACGTGCAGGTAGCTAGGGGGCTACGGTAACCATGCGGGTACATGGTGGGCTCTGGTAACCGTGCGGGTAGCTGGAGGGGTCCAGTAACCGTGCGGGTACATGGTGGGCTCCGGTAACCGTGCGGGTAGCTGGGGGGCTCGGGTAACCGTGCGGGTACCTGGATGGGTCCAGTAACCGTGTGCGTAGCTGGGGGGCTCCGGTAACCGTACGGGTACCTGGTGGGCTCCGGTAACTGTGCGGGTATCTGGCGGGCTCCGTTGTTCAGGTCCCAGCACAAAGGGTCATTAGGGCAGGTTTTTGGGAACCGTTCATAGATCCGCAGGGGCCGGCTCTGGGACCCAGCACACCTTCTTTAAAGGTCCAACATATTACTTTTTTGGGGGGTCCTCTATTGTGTCTCGCTGGTGGCAGACAGGTCACCCTCCGGTGCCGCCTTAGTGTTACTCTCGTCCACATCCGTGAGAATTCGTTTCTCTTATGCTGTAAAGACTTGGGACACAAATCCCAGGGCGCCAGAGCGGCCCCTCATCCGAGAGTCCTGCTGATCTTTGCTTTCATTCTGAGTCTTGTGGAAGCTTTTGGAGTAAAAATTTAAAAAAAATGTATCCATACGATAAGTGATGTACAGGCACCCTAACTCCCTATATCTAATATATAACAGCTTTGTCCCCATGGCAACCGTTGGTCATTCTGGACAGGGCTAAAGGTGTAGGTTGACTCAGAGTGCAGGTGTGTGGAGACAGGTTGGGGCAGGAGGGTAAGTATTGGGGTAAGTGGTGGGTGGGGTGCGTTGGGAAAAATGTGGGGAGAGAAGAAAGTATAAGGGAGGGTAAAAGGGAGCAGAAAAGGGAGAGAGAGGAAAAAAGTGAAGTACGAGACAGATTGAAGAAAGGGAGAGAGGGAAGAGAAAGAAGGAGAGGGGGAAGATAAGAAGATGGATGGGGAGAAGAAGAAGGTAAAAAGATAAAAGGGAGTGAGAGGGAGGAAAGAGAGGAAAGTGAAATGAGATGACAGAAGAAAACCAGTGGGAGACGGAGAAATACAACAGGAAAACGGGCGCTTCATTTTTCAGATACGCTAGGTCTAAGAATAGCTCACCGGTGGCTCAATAGTTCAAAGGGTCTTTTACAGCCCTTACCCCTGGCTGGATCCTTTCTGTGCTAACGTTTATGGATTTTCTATGCTGTCACTTTTGATTAGTTGGGACTGAGTAATGTGTATTATATAGTAAACCAGTAGAGGGCGCTGCAGGAATGCGAATCACCATTAAATTATCCGCATGAACACGGATGCAATTGCTTAGTACGTCCAGGAGATGGCAGGCAAGAGTATTAATGTCAGAGAAGCGCTGTATACAATAATATGACCCCCCCGGGCTATGTATACAATTATATAACCCCCCGCGCTGTATACAGTAATATAACCCCCAGCGCTGTATACAGTAATATACCCCCAGGTGTAACACAGTAATATAACCGCCCCAGCACTATTACAGTAAATATACACCAGCGCTGGTATACAGTAAATACTCCCCGCGTGTATGACGTAATATCCCCAAAGCGCGTGTATACAGTAATTATAACCCCCGCGGCTGTATAATAAAACCTCCCACAGTGTGTATTCGTAATATACCCCCCAGCAGTATACAGTAATTAACCCCCCTACGTGTATAAGTAATTAACCCCCACTGAGTCTGTTATCAGTATATAACCCCCCGGCGCTGTTACAGGTAATATAACCCCACGCGCTGTATGACAAGTATATAGACCCAGCGGCTGGTATTCAGTAATAATAAACCCCAGCGCTGGTATACAAGTAATTTAACCAGCTGTGTATACGAGTAAAATTAATACCCTAGCCGCTGATATAAAGTAATATAACCCCAAGCGCTGTATACAGTAATATACCGCCACGCTGTATCAGTAATATAACCCCCAGCGTGTATAACAGTTAATATAAACCACGCTGTATATCGTAATATAACCAGACTATATTCAGTAATTTAACAGCGCTGGTACAGTAATATAACCCCAGCGCTGTATAGAGTATAATATAACCCCAGCGCTGTATACAGTAATATAACCCCCAGCGCTGTATACAGTAATATAACTGGGTGACTTTCCCGGCTCAAACACCACACTGAGCTGATGCTTTATGGCGATGCTAATGAAGTCCGTTCCTCCATAGACATTCAGTAGTCAGAGAGTCCATCTAGGTAATTAAGACTGAACCATTCTATATTTTTCCACAAGCAGTATGATAAGGAGTCGGGGGTTGCCTAGTAGTTTATATTATGGGGCAAAGACTACAACTGGGGTAAACAAGGAAATGACCCAAGAGGACAGGAGGGGAGTTTATTTTAATGAAAAGAGAGCGGAATCTAACACTAGAGGATCAGAGGCTGGCATGGAATGGAGGGAAGTTTTACTTTACTGAGAGGGGGTAGATACGTGGAACAGCCTCCCAGCAGAAGTGGTAGAAGGCAATACAGCGAGGAGGCCAAGAACTGATTAAAGTTTGAGTCTTTACGGCGACATTTTCTGTGTCTCTGAAGTCCTCTGACGAGACCGCCGGGGGGGATGGCACCACATCGCCAGTGCCAGCAGGGATAGAGTTAATAGAAGCGTAAAGGGTTAATATAAAGCAGCAGCAGTGATGGAGGGTTCAGTCACAAACCCCTTACCCTTTCCTGGGGCAGTTAATTTTCTTCAAATACAAAAGCCCTTTATAGGAAAGTCCTTGGAAAAAGTCCCGGAATCCATCGGACTGATAAAGTATTAATAAACTTCTAATCAGTGACGGGGCAATAAGTGACGGGGCAATAAGTGACAGGGTAATAAGTGACAGGGGTAGGGGTAATAAGTGACAGGGTAATAAGTGACAGGGGTATAAGTGACAGGGCAATAAGTGACAGGCTAATATGGACAGGGGTAATAGTGACAGGGTCATAAGTGACAGGGGTAATAAGTGACAGGGGGTAATAAAGTGACAGGGGTAATAAGTGACAGGGTGTGACAGGGTAATCAAGTGACAGGGGGTAATATTCACAGATACTACGGGAATGCCCCCTGATAAAGACTCCATTCTCTCCTGCCCTTGAACCCCTAATGAAGGTCACCGAGCTGCCCCCCCTGTTTGCTACCCCCAGTCCGCAGCACACAGCGAGGGGCAATGCCCGTATCAGACGGACCCCCGTTGGTGTCGCAGGTGCGCAGGTGAGCCGTTGTTACCTCCGGCTGCCAGCAGGGGGAGCTCCGCGCCCCCCCACGGGGTAAATCCTTGTCCCGAGGCCCTCGGGTTATCGAGTAACCGAACAATGAGCTTTTCATGGCCGCGGAGACAATCAGGGCAGATTCCAGGCGTGCAGCGAGCCAAACCGCCACTAATTCACCCCATTAACCCCCGCGCCCCCCCTCGCCGCAGGGCTCAGGGTGACCTTGGAAAAGTCACCTCCGTCTGCACCCAGTAACGAGGTCCTGCTAATGGGGGCCATTAAAAGAAAGACCTTGGCGACGGGGTTATAACGAAATTACCTTTTACTGCTTCGCCCTTCTGGCTACACCTGCTTTACTCACCTGTGAACAAGCAGGGGCCGATCACAAATCATGGGAAATGCCCTTTCCAAATTTGCCCTGCCCCAGGCAATTGTATGCTGGAATCTGGGCTTTGGTGTTAAACCCCCCAACTTGGGGCCCTCGGGGCCACATAATCCACTATCACTGAGGGCCACAAGTTCAACAGGACACCCAATTACCCCTCTCGGCCTCGGGGATCGGGGCAAATGCAGACCAGAGCCAATCGGCCGTCTCATCTGCCCATCTTTCCTGCTGTAGATACCCCGGCCCCTGTGCCTCTGTCGGCCCCGTCTTAGATCGGGGGGCAGTTAGCCGGGAATTATTGGCTCTTAGAGGGAAGGTCGGGCCCCTGGGTTCCCGCAGTGATTATCACCGGCCTTGGCACAAAGTCCACAGGAGCGGCTCGTATAAGAGTGCCGAGTACGTCTTATATCTCTCCCTCTCCTCCCATATCGCTCCCCCTCCTAACTCTCCTCTCCCCGTATCGCTCCCTCTCCTCCCATCACTGCCTCTCTCTCCCTAATATCTCTCCCTAATATCTCTCCCTCTCCTCCCCATAACGCTCCCCCTCTCTCCCTCTCCTCCTCATATCGCTCTCCCTCTCTCTCCCGTATCTCTCCCTCTCTCTCCCGTATCTCTCCCTAATATCGCTCCCTCTCCTCCCATCACTGCCATCTCTATTCTTCACTCCCCATCTCGCTTTCCCCCTCTCCCCAATATCTCTTATCTCACCCTCTCATCACTACTTCTCTCCCCCCTATCTCCCTCACACCTGTTTGGTGCCCCTGTGCCATCTGCCTTTCCACCCCCAGAGTATTTACTTTCTGTACATTAACCCCTGCGGTGCTGGAACTTGTTACATAATAGGGGGGGCGGTAACCCTTTCTGTGCCAGGCTCAGGAGATCAGCCGGTGAGGAGACACGGAGGGAATCTGTGTCATGGGGGGTAACTCTCACACGTGACGGGGCTTTAGGGGTAAAATATAGTGGGTCGCGCATGTATGACGGTATCACCGTAACGGTGCGACGGACGATAACGTTTATTGTTACAAACAAGAAATCTGTCGCCAAATCACTTATCATTGGAGGAGGCCTCTGCTGGGAGTCAGTTCCATGGACCCACTGCACAAGCAGAGCTTTGCTATATCCCTGCATCGGTCACCGGCATTGACTTGTCCCATGGGACGGCAAAACGGATCCGTGGCCCTTGTTGCCCCCCCAGGTGAAGCGAAGGGCCTCGCCACAAACCCCGCACCGCGCTGACTGAAGTATGAAGGGTTTCTGACTGGGGTTTCTGGCAGCGGCGGGGTTAACGGCAGCATGTGACGCTCATGTATTATGTAAGGATTTTCCGTGTAATCCCAGCCGCCGGCTCATGTAGCAGCACACGCAGCGCTGAGAACATACAACACGCGTGACCCGGAGACTAAACCAACGGGACCAACAGGGCCGTGAACATACAACACGCGTGACCCGGAGAAGCAATAAACGGGACCAACAGGGCCGTGAACATACAACACGCGTGACCCGGAGACGCAACCAACGGGACCAACAGCTCCGTGGAACGTGGTGGCGCCATATAGATAAATAATTCCCAGTTATGGGACGGGAGGTTGGGGAGTTAGC
>VKOC01006578.1:0-16289 GCA_009364415.1 Spea multiplicata
CCGGGTCTCTTCCGTCTGGTTTTGCCGGACTCCGGCTCCCTGTCCCGTGTGACTAATCGACAGAGTCGTCTGCTTTAAATCTCCCGTCCCGAGGCTACAAATCTCACTAAACAGAGAAGAAAGGATGAGAGCCGCCTGCGCTTCCAGAACAATCTGCATCCAATCAACGATAAAACACGGTATCTGGAATTAACCCTTTGTGTGAAACACGGTATCTGGGATTAACCCTTTCTGTGCAGGTTGGTGTTTAAATTGTTGCTTGCAGATCGTGAACCTAGGGGTAGCCACTTATACAACTGCATTAAGCAGATGAGACCCCAAAAGGTTTTGGATATGAATTCCTGCCATTTCTGCCCCTCTTATACATTTCCCCCGGTCTCTAATTACCCCCCATGCCCTATTCCCTATTATCATTCTGCCCTGTAGGGCCCGTGGATGTACCGCTCATCGCAGGACACTCAACAAACAGGGCAATTGCCGCAGATGCCCCTGGCATGGAGGCTTCCCAGTGCGACAAAAAAATGCCCCCCCTAGTGCTGGTAAGCAGCCAATACAAGCAGAGCTTCCAGCTCACTAATATACACCCGCCAAGTGCCCATGTTTAGTTTGTCCAGTCCCTCTGGACTGTGCCCCCTGTCCTCCCCCATGTCCCTCTTTCCTCTCTTGATGCCCCTCTTCTCCCTCCGTCTTCCTCGCTCTCCCGCATTCTCTCCGCCCCCCACCCGCCGTCTGTCTCTTTCACAGACTGTAAGGCAGCTAAATGAGGCTCTTAAACTCCGGTGTTTAAATCCCTCTTATTATCTTAACCATTTAAGAGTGAAATCTCCATGTAATTCCAATTTAAACTCATTACGGCCCCATCTGCATTTACTGAGCCCCCTCCTCTGCATTAAGGCGTCGGGGGCTTCTGTCGATTGCTTGCGAGGAATGAGAATGAAAGCGCTCCCACGCATTTACACGCGCATTTACACGCTCGCGCCCGTATCACTCACAAGTGCCTTTTATTTCAATGCCTTTAAACTGCTGGTTTACGGCGGGCGCCTCGTTTAGATAATGAGTCCCGGGCACCCAGCGGACGCTTTCCCCGGCTGAGCAAATAATACGGTGTGACAATGGGCCGCCGGAGTGACACGGATATAATTTGCCGTCATTTTCTCCCCATTTTGCTCGGCTTTTAATGACAGGGATTTGACAGCCGGGGAATTAAAGAGCTGTCAGGAGAGGAATTCACTGCCAGACGCCCAACAACCAGACCCGGCAGAGACTGCCCCGGAGGTGGCACCGCGCACGTCCAAATGCTGCCCCCTGAGGGGGAGTAAAGGGGTATTCCCATGGAAAAAATAACCCCAGCGCTGTATACAGTAAAATAACCCCCCCAGCGCTGTATACAGTAATATAACCCTGCCCGCTTATACAGTAATATAACCCCAGCCCGCCTGTATACAGTAATATTAACCCCCAGGCGCGTATTAAGTAATTAACCCTCCCAGCGCTGATACAGTAATATAACCCCCAGTGCTGAACAGTATGATAACCCCCCAGTGCCTGTATACAGTAAATATTAACCCCAGCGCTGTATACCAGTAATATAACCCCCAGCCACTGCTTATTACAGTAATTAACCCCCAGCGCTGTATACAGTTAATATAACCCCCCAAGCGCCTTGATAACAGTAATAACCCCCAGCGCTGTATACAGTATATAACCCCCCCCCCCCAGCGCTGTATCATAATATAACCCCCGCCCCGCTTATATACAGGTTATATATAAACCCCCAGCGCTGTATACAGTGATATAACCCCCCAGCGCTGTATACAGTAATATAAGACCCCGTACCAAATGCGGACGCAGCGGGGCCATCGCGGGTCAGTTGGGGGCCCCGTTACTCCGTGGTGTGGTTCTTGCTGGGTTCATGTTACCGGCGTTGGTGGTAACTTTGTTACAAATGTATCCCATCTCGGAAATGCCGATCGGGTAAATGAACCACGTAGCTGATGCCCGAACGCGAGGGGTCCCTGAAGACTCGAGTTTGAAATCCCCTCTTAAATGAATAACAGAAAAAAAATGCTACTTTAACAGAACTTTAAAGATCAGCTAAAGGGCCGCGGGGGCCGTCGAGCGCAGCGTCCTTGTCTGGTGTCCTGGCCCCGCCGCCGTACCCCAGGGTGTTTCTATGGGGGTAACATTAAATGTCACTTATGTCTGATCAAAGAAATTTACATCGCCCAATCAGAGCCAAGATCATCGCGCTCCGGGCCGTAGGGGGGTGAAATAAAATGAGATCAAGTTCCAGGCTGTCCGGAGTCGGCCCCGGCCGGCAGCAGCTGATTTATTGAAGCCAAACATTAGCAACGAGCAATCGGCAAGAAAGAGCGGATTGGGTTATTTTTGGCTCAAACGGTTACTGAAAACTTGGCTTCTGGGGGAAAATTGCCTGCGGGGGGCGGCAACAAGGGCAGTGGGGGGTGTATTTCAGTTTCCATGCCCCCTTTTATACTGTTTTATATTTATTTTCCCTCTGCCCAGTGTACACAGCCTGCTGCTACCAGCTAAAAACAACCCTTGTTATTAGCACAAAGTTCGGTGTGCAGACGACGTTCTGTTAATAACATAAAATGTGGGGGGCGGGGCCGCTGAAGAAACAATGAAATATATTATAATATATATAAATAAATAATAAACAATTACACGCGCGGGGTTAACGGCTGCGGGGCGGAACCTTTATGATTTTCTGGGATTCTTCCCCAAAACTTGTCCTTTTTGCCATTGAAATGCTTTTTTCCATAAATGATAATTATTATTTTTTATTAAATGCTCGTATTGGGCTTCTTTTGCATTTTTTAATCTAGCGCGCCGGGTTTCAGCCCCCCCCCCCCCCGGCACCGACGCGGTTAATTTCCCGCCACATTCCACCAGGGCCGAAAAGTCCCGCAAACTCCCCGTTTCTGCTCTTCTCGTCCCCAAACGTCGGATTTCGGATCATTAAACTTTTTTGTTTTACAGAAGCCGAGGAGATCAGGACCAGAAACGCGAGACCCTTCGAGGCTCCAAGAGACCCTTCCAGAGTGCAAGAGACCCCCTCTCTAACGAGACCTCGAACCATTAATACAAGTTTATTCATAGAAACCCAGAACCTGCCGGCAGATCGGCCCCCAGCGGCCCCCGTCTAGTCGCCCGTTTCTCCTGCTGTAACGACTCAATCCTTAATCAGTCGTTGGTCTCGTCTTAGATTCAGGAGCCGGATGTCTATCCCATGCATGTTTAATACCCTCGCTGTATTACCCTCTACCACCTCTGCTGGGAGGCTGTTCCCCTTTCTGTGTTATCTTGCACATGGTTGTATAAAGGAAACCAGCAGCTCCCAGGTTTCTTCTTCAAACACAAAGGTGCTGATTGTAGAAGCTGAATTATTAAAGGATCCGGAGATCGGCCCAATTACTCCGGAGTCTGAATCATTTGGATTTAATGAGTGTGTAGAACGCGTTTAAATTAAGTGCTTAATGATTGCTGATTAAACGTACAATCAAAATGCAAATTACATTCCGTCTCTTGTCTTTCCACGAACCGCTTCGGCGCCGGAGCGTCGGGACAGTTGGGAGCGCGGCGTCACGCGCTGCTGGACGTTTTCCTGGGGAAATGTCGGCGTTTCGGGGGTTAAACGTTAGAAATCGGAACATGATTTCTTTTTACTGATCGATGCTCTCCCCGTTCTCCCCCCCCCCCCGTCCCGTGACGGCGAGCGCGCACAGATGGCTACAATCTCGTAGCGTGTATCAGAATTCTGCTGGCTGCGGCGGCGCGGTAATGAATTCCGGGGACCCGCGGATAACGTGTGAAATGTAACGCGCCCCGCGCCGTCTCATCTGTTCAGACCTTGATCAACGTGCGGGGATTCACTTTCTCGCTGGGTTTCAGAGCGGTTAGTCTGACGGCGGGCAGCTGGCTGCGGCGGCCATTAAAATGTATTTTATAGCCCCGTAATAATAATAATAATAATAATAATATTAATACAAAGGGGAAAGCATGAGAATTCACTGAAGTCCGAGAGTCTGAAGTGAAATCCGTGTGAGCGGTTTCTTTTCAGCTGTTGACTGACCCCTTGAATCTATTGCATTCACGATAAACGTACCCCCCCCCCCGCAATAAATCTGAATAAATACAGTGTGAGGGGCTCTAGAATATCCTCCCCACCGGGAGCCGCTCCGGACTGGGATTCCCAGTATAACTGCTTGCGACAAATTGCTTGTAATTAGCGACGTTCCCACAATACGGGGGTCAAAGGTCAGGGTAATAAGGAGTCCTAAAGACAAGGACTCCTCACCTCTGATCCCACAGGCGAGTAACTCGCACCATCGTGTAACTGGGATTACTGGGGAAGGGAAGGGGTCTCTAAATGACGCGGGGGGGGGGTGCGCACAGAATCCCAGAACATCCGATAATAAAACCAGGAGATTCCAGACGCGGAAACCCTCTTTAACCCTTAAAAAGCTAACCTTATACTCTGCACTATAATGAACCTTTAACATTATTTTTAGATAAGTGGAGCAGCCTCCCAGCAGAGGTGGTAGGTGGTAATACAGTGAGGGTATTAAACATGCATGGGATAGAAATCCGGCTCCTGAATCTAACGGAGGACCACGATGCGATTAAGGTTTGAGTCGATTACAGCAGGGAAACGGGCGAATAGACGGGGCGGCGGGGGCCGATCTGCGGGGGTTACGTTTTATGAATGAAGTCTGGGGTATTTAATAATAAGAGGCCGGCCGGGTATTTGGTCCCCGTGTTCTGGATTTCGTTCTCTTATTGCCGCCGCGCATGTTCTGGATTCCGTTCCCCTGTTTCATTTCCTCTTCATTTTCTCCTTCTGCCTCCGACGTGAAAATTACCTGTTTTTCCGCCTGGGCTGTAATTATTTCCCCTGATTGGCCTCGGCGACAATTAGCGCCGCTGAAAATGGAGAGGCGGAGAGAAGCGAAACCCCCGAGCAGAATCATTCATTCGCGGTGATATAAAAAAAACTCGTACGGCGAATGACCAGGAAAATCGGAAAAAAAAAAAAATTTCCCCCGTTCTGCGTTTTATAATAGAGAATAATCTGATGTATTTCCTGAAGCCACGCGGCTGAAATTTCTGGGAATCGAGGAGGAGTTAAAAAAAAAAAAAAAAAGGCGAGTTGCCGTCCGTTACGCCGAAGAAATTTCGGGAAAGTGGACGTGCGCGGGGGGCGGATGAGGGCGAGGGTGAGGGGAAGGTGAAGGGCGGAAGCCCCCGTGACCTCGGACCCCTATGACATTTCTCAACGTGGACCAATTTCTCTAATACAAAGATCTCACCCGCTGCTCCCACTCACACTCAGGCTTTTTGTATCACTGAAGACTGAATTTTTGGGTGTTTTTGCTGCAGGATAAAACTTGGGGGTCAAACCTCACAATACTTCAAACAGCGAGACGGGGCACTTTTGTTTTAGGGGGTGTGGTTAGAGGCGTGGCTGGGGCGGGGTTATTTGGGTAACTGAGCGTGGTATTTCAGATGCAATCAATAAAAGGTTTATTTTACCCCGTTTAATTTATAAAGCCGTTTCCTGCTGTTCTATACACATTATCGGGGCTTTGAGCAGGCTGTAAGAAAACCCTGCGATCCCTCAGATAGCCCAGCAAACATTCTGACCTAGAAAAGAGGGGCATCAAGGGGAGAGGGGCTTTGGGGAATGGAGACAGTAAATGGATATTTAGTGCCGCAGTTATTTGTTTTTTGGGGATGACGGACGTTGTAGGTTTTGGGTTAAAACTGAAGATTCTGTCACTTGAGATTTTAGGTCAGACAGAGGTTGGGAAACTCGACCACGGAGCGTTTGGCCACCGGTCTGCGGTCAGATCCGACCCGTGGGAGGGCAGACTCGAGCCACGGCCAGAGGGGAAGTGAGAGCGAGTGGAGACTCACCCCCGCGATAACATCTTCTGCCCCATCTGCTCAGGAGGAAACGCCGCCGCGTCGGACCCCCTATCATTATCTGCAGAAGCTCTTTCTTCCTGCCCTCTTCTTCCTCTTCTGGCAGCTCCCAGAGAGACCCCCCCAGCGAGACCCCCCCAGCGGGACCCCCCAGTGTGGCCTAAGGGACGGCACCGCGTGCCACGGGGCAGAGTGCCAGGCGAGCCTAAAAATACATTGTGATCCAAACAAAAATGGTGGAAGCCCAAAAACACAGGGACTCCGAGCTTCTTATTGGGGGGGTTGGACGATTCTTCATAAACTGATAATTATTACCTTTTATTCATATAACGCCGCCGAAATTCCTGCAGCACCAAGTACAGTCCCTACATTCAAAGGGCACGAAACACTAAGAGACCCAATACATTAAGGACGGAAGCCTGATTATTTTATTATGAATTGGCATGATTATTATTATTGTTTATTGTTTATTTATTAATTATTAGTTGATTATTATTTTATTGTTTTATTATTATTTATATTATTATTGTGATAATTCATTTACTATTATTATTATTATATCATTATACATGAATATTCCCACCATGGCAACCATACCTGGGGACCTTCTCAAACTATTAACCCCTTAATAGCCCATTGCCAAATGCCTTATCTAAATGTATTACCCAGATGCCCTTCGTTGAGTCACCTGTATTCAAGCCGGGATCTCAACCATGACCTTGCTGGGGTCAAAAAGCACCAACTGGGCATCTTATGGGGGGGTAGGACGGAGGACCGATTCACGGAGCAGAGAGTCGGAGGGACTGATTTAAAAACACAGGTGAGTCTCAGTCTTTGCACCTACAGCAAGATGTTAATGAAATGTAAATGAGCCCAGCTGTTCCGCTGAAAAATACACAAAGTGATTCCATGAAAATGAGGTTTTTTCTGTGTATTTTAACGATGATTTCAATAATTTTACCGTTTCATTATTCCTATTGGAAATACACTTTTTACAGTAATCATCAAACGCCTAGGGGCCAGCAGGCACCGGGAAAAATACTTTTTTTTATATTAATGTGTAGTAAATATAAAACTTATATATAAATGCAGGGGCTTTTTATAGAAAAAATCTGATTTTTTAACACTTAACGGAAGGGTTTTTTTTAATTTTTAAAAATATTGTTTAAAATCTCGAAATTCCCCGCGCATTGGATGCAAATATTTATCATTAAAAAATGAAAGCCAATCAGGGAGAGGAGGCCAGTGCATGCTGGTATATAATATTTGAAATACCCCCCATCCTCACCGTTTGCCCCCCCTTACCGTACGATCTGGGATTTGCTTTTGTGCAGAAAATGTACATTTACGTTCAAATGAGAAATTTCACTATTTAGTTCGCCTTCTCCACCTACAGAGTTGGACAGAGTGCTAAAAGCAGAGCAGTCACCATGGAAACCACTGGCATTTCTGCGAATGCTCATTATAAAATTGTTTTTTTGTATCCTGTTTCCCCGGCTCGGATTGGCTGCGTTCTCCGGGTCACCGGCGGGCACCCAGGGCTATTTGTAGGACGGTGCGGGACTCGAGTGACCGAGGCGGCTTTTTTTAGGAGCGGAAAGAACTTTTGAAAATAGAGATATGAAGACAATCAGTGGCGGATCCCGGCCGGCGCATGAGGAAGGAAGCCAGGGGCAGATGAGCGCGCGGCCGGGGGAAGCCGGGACTGGGAAGTGTAATAATCAGGGGAAGATCGCACCGGCTCCATTAACCCATTGAGTACTGAGCATAAGGAAATAACCCCTCACTTGGTTTAATGCAGCTAATAAGTAACCGTAGCAGTTAAGGCTAACTGTGATGGTCGAACAGCCTCCCAGCAGAGGTGGTAGAGGGTAATACAGTGAGGGTATTAAACATGCATGGGATAGACATCCGGCTCCTGAATCTAAGACGAGACCAACGACTGATTAAGGTTTGAGTCGTTACAGCGGGAGAAACGTGCAGATTAGAATTGTAGCGCAGAGAAGCGCATTCTGCCTCGTCGTGCCCGATTCTGCCTCGTCGTGCCCGATTCTGCCCCACCGTGCCTGATTCTGCCTCGTCGTGCCTGGTTCTGCCTCGTCGTGCCTGATTTCTGCCTCGTCGTGCCCGATCTGCCTCGTCGTGCCGGTTCTGCCTCGTCGTGCCCGATTCTGCCTCGTCGTGCCTGATTCGCCTCGTCGCGCCCGGTTCTGTTCCTCGTGCCGGTTTGCCTCGTCTGTGCCCGATTTGCTCGTCTGCCCGATTCTGCCTCGTCGTGCCTGATTCTGCCCCGCCGTGCTGGTTCTGCCCGTCGTGCCTGCATTCTGCCTCGTCGTGCCCGATTCTGCTCGTCGTGGCCCGGTTATGCTCGTCGTGCGCCGATTTGCCTCCGTGCCCGATTTGCCCGCCGTGCCTGGTTCTTGCCCCGTCGTGCCATTCTGCCTCGTCGTGCCGATTCTGCCTGCGTCGTGCCCGGTTCTGCCTCGTCGTGCCCGATTCTGCCTCGTCGTGCCCGATTCTGCCCCGCGTCCTGGTTTCTGCCCCGTCGTGCCTGATTCTGCCTCGTCGTGCGATTCGCCTCGTCGTGCCCGTTCTGCCATCATCGTTGCCCGATCTGCCCCGCCGTGCCTGGTCTGCCCCGCCGTGCCTGTTCTGGCCCCGCCGTGCCTGGTGCTGCCCCGTCGTTGCCTGGATTTGCCTCGTCGCGCCCGGTGCTAGCATTCCTCGTGCCTGGGTTCAGCCTCCGTCGTCGCCCGATTCTGCCTCGTACGTGACCTGGTTTTGGCCTGTCGTGCCTGATTCTCTGCCTCGTCGTGCCCGGTTCTGCCTCGTCGTGCCTGGTTCTGCTTCCTCGTGCCTGGTTCTGCCTTGTGTGGCAAATCCTTAACTATAATTCACGCCTCTGTTCCTCTCTCATTTCGAAATCATTTCTGCCGGGAGAGATCGGCTTCGGCCATTGGAGAGGGATGGAAATATTAGCTCCAAATGTCCTCCTTTAGGTAAAAACTGTGCCTAATACCATAGTTTAGCGCATGCAGCAGCAGCCATCGCTCACAGCTAATCCACACAAAACGCACAAATACCGGGCATTTTTATGCTTGTCCCAAAAATCAGAATAACGAAAATCCCAAATGTTATCCCAAACCCCTTATACCTCCACCCATTAACTCCTTATTAGCCAGAGGTCGGCTTCCAGTCCCAGGTCATAGAACCGCGTTATTCCGCTTCTGCTTTTCACCGAAAGCCCCTAATTAGACAGGAGTGAGTTTTCTGGCCGAAAACCAGATTGTGTGTGAAGTCCGTGTAAATAATCGTGTAAATAATTGTGTAAATAATTGTGTAAATAATTGTGTAAATAATTGTGTAAATAGGTTTCCAGAAGCTCTCACGGCATTGATTGGGGTAATTATGGCCGTCTGATATGGACTGTAATTGTATCTGCCACCTTCTTGTAACCTCTTAAACGTGTCAGCGTCATTAGTGGTCTGTGGCCGGGGTGCTAAAGGACTCTTTTAGACGTCCCTGTCACTTATTGATCCCTGGGGAAAAAATAGGTCTGTCCCATTGAAGAAGAAGACGATGTGATTAACGATGAAATAGTAATTAAAAAAACATTCCTGTCCGATACGTTGTCTGTATAGAGTGGGTCAGGAGTCGGCGGAAAACCTGGGAAGGGAGTTTGGTTGATGTTTTTCATGTGAATTGAGTGTTTTATGTTATAAATTGCATTCACTTTTATTTGCAGAATCGGTAAATGTTTGTCTATGCTGTGTAAAGGGCTAATATGTATATCAGGGTTATTTTTTATATATATATATTAGGGTTATATTTTTTATATATAAATAAATATATATCAGGGTTACACTGTATTATATGTTATATATGTATATCAGGGTTATGTTATATATATGTATATCAGGGTTATATTATATATGTATATCGGGGTTATGTTATATATGTATATCGGGGTTATACTGTATTATATATGTATAATCAGGGTTATATTAATATAATGTATAATTGGGGTTATGTTATAATATGTATTACTCGGGTTTATACCTGTATTATATAGTGTAGTATCGGGGTTATGTTTATATATATTTATATCGGGGTTATGTTATACTATGTATATGGGGGTTATGTTATAATATTTATATGGGGTAATGTTATATATGTATAATGGGTTTTATGTTATATATTTATATCGGGGGTTATGGTTAATATATGTATTCGGGGTGTATGTTTATATTATATTTTGATACGGGGTTATGTTATATAGTGTATATCAGGAGTTACAACTGTATTATATATGTATATCGGGGTTAATGTTATTAATATATATAATCGGGGTTATGTATATATGTATATCAGGGTTACACTGTAATTAATATATGTATAGTCACAGGGGTTACACTGTAATTATATATGTATATCGGGGATTATGTTATAATATGTATATCAGGTTACAACTGTATTATATATGTATACTCGGGGGTTATGTGTATATAATGTATATCGGGGTTATGTTTTATATGTATAATCAGGGTTACACTGTATTATATATGTATATGCGGTGGTTATGTTAATATATGTATATGGGGTTATGTTTATATATGTATAATCAGGGATTTACAGCTGGTAATTATATATGTATATCGGGTTATGTTATATATGTATATCGGGGTTATATAATATTGTATATCGGGGTTATGTTATATATGTATATCGGGGTTTGTTATATATGTATATCGGGGTTATGTTATATATGTATATCGGGGTTATTGTTTATATATGTATATCGGAGTTATGTTATATTTGTATATCGGGGTTATATTAAATATGTATATATGCATATAGAGCGAGATATCATCGTACTTGTGTCAATGTTTTCCCGGAATAGTCCATGGGACGCTGATTTATGGCCAACTCTGAAATTTGTTCTTAAAAACTAATTTCCTTTTGACATAATCAGACCCAGCTGCTGTCTCTTTGCTCCGGTGCCAAAACAAACCTCTCGCGTTGTGACGGACGGGTCGTCTATTGCTTTATTGGGGGCTTAGTTCTTAACACCCCAAGAGTGGCCCCCTACCCCAATATATGCAAACAGGAGAAGGTTTAACCCACGGAGATCCCTGCTCCTGCTTATCAGCTTCCTGCGGGGGGCCGAGCAGCCATAACAGGGGTCTTTCTGCTGATTTTAACAGATTTCAATGTAAATGAGGAATTTTGCATGTCGGGGAGACGGGGGCCACATGCAGAGAGAGGGGGTAACTAAGTCTTCATATTTCCCGTATAATGCTGGCCTGTACTCTGGTAAATATTTAGCCCCTGGAAGGGCTTCTTCACAATCTGCCCTGGCCCCCGGGCTTGTCCATGCCTGTTTTCTCTTCTCTCCGACGTGCTGCCTCCAGCCCTGACGCTGCAGCTGCCTCTGGGAATCTTCTCCGAGTGCATGGAGGTTCGGTGCCTGCGCCGTTTCCTTTGGGATTATTTTAAGGGACAGAAGCCGCTGATCTCGTCTTGTCTGCTTTTTCACTAAATAATAAATGTAATTAGAGATTTAAACCTCTCGCGTTCACTGGGGGGCTCATAGATACCCCGCGTGGCACATTCATCACCGGCCCCATTGACCGGCCGTTAATCACGGTCACAAACCTCACACCGTCTCATCAGGTTCACTGGACTGCTTCATGCCACGGATATCTCCAGGGCACCGGAGGGTTAATAGGGTCCTCACCCCAATGCGTCAGTGGACCCTGGCAAAGGTTAAGGGGTTAATTTGTCTTCCTCGCTCTCATCCTTCTTGTCTTCTTGAATTACGTTCGATTTTAGAAAGTAATATGTGGCCCCCAGACGCCGGCCCGTCGTATTTCAATTTAGGTCAGATTTGATTTTTTTATTTTCAAGATGTTACCATTTTGTTCTTGACTCTACCTCCTCCGCTGGGCTGCTTTTCCATGCATTCACTAGCTGTTTCCCTATTCTAATTGAAGCGCAGTTCCCGGTCTCTCTGTTCTTATATAGATAGTTACCTCCATCGCGTCTTTAGGGGGTATTTAAGGTTCTGTCAGAATGAGTTCATCTGAGTTGTGGCTCCGAAGGGTCGGCTAGTGAGGAGTTAAGCCGTTGGGGTATCGGAGGTATCAAGCGATCCGATAGCCCCTGCCTGGGAGGTGATGGAGGAGCTGTGGGGGATCTGCATGGAGGGAGAGTTTCTGGGAAGGGGTCTGGTATTTGCCCTTTGGCCCCGGAGCGCCCCCCTTGCTCCCTGGACATCTGTTTTGTTCATCGTGCGAAGGGGGCGCAGCCGGCCGCGGGTTTGCAGATTTTTGGCAGGACCTCGGTTTTTCTGTAATAAATCCCTCATTTTATAGACTAAATTATCCTCTAATTTTAAGACCCAAACCACTAAATTGAGTCTCTCTTTGAAGCGCTTTGTTTCCTACTTTAACCCTTTCTGCCACAACCACAAAAATCCTCTGTAACTATCGCCTGGCAATTAAACGGTGAAACCGGCTGCATGATCGTGTGGCCCCCAGCGATCCCCTCTAACCCCTGGCTGTGCATACGCCTGGTTACCCAACAGCCCCTCCGTCCACCGTGCAATTTCCCCTTCACCCGCTTCCATGCGAAGACGATGACATCATCGAGATAATTATTTGGTTCAATAACAGAATTTATCCAATTCCTCCGCCTCGCGTCTCTTCCCTACGCGGTCACCGGACAGAAGGACCGAGCCCCTGAGTGGGTCCTTCCCGGGTCCCTCTACGCGTCAGGGTTAATGTTCGGGTCAAATGTGCCCCAGAGACAGTAACTGGTGTGCCTACCCAGTGCGAGGGCATGAATTAGTGATGGATGGTAGTGATAGTGATGGATGGTAGTGATAGTGATGGATGGTAGTGATGGTTGTGATAATGATGGTAGTGATAGTGATGGATGATGTGATTGGTGGTGGTAGTGGATAGTGATGGTAGTGATAGTGATGGAGTGGTAGTGATAGTGATGGTAGTGATGGATGATGGTGTGATAAGTGATGGATGGTAGTGATAGTGTGGTAGTGATGGTATTGATAGTGATGGATGGTAGTGATAAGTAATGGTAGTATAAGTGATGGATGGTAGTGATAATTGAATTGGTAGTGATTAGTGATGGATGGTAGTGATAGTTTGAATGGTGTGATAGTGATGGTAGTGATGGTGGTGGTAGTGATGATGGTAGTGATAGTGATGGTAGTGATAGTGACGGATGGTAGTGATGGTAGTGATAGTCATGGTAGTGATGGTGGTGGTAGTGATGGTAGTGGTAGTGATGGATGGTAGTGATGGTGGTGGTAGTGATGGCAGTGATAGTAGTGTTGGTGGTGATTCCTTGCCAGTCCAGTTGTACCGTCCCATTGGTATGGTCCAGGTTTCTGTAAACATGCGCGACAGCGTGTAGGAAACAGTCCTCAGCCGGGACACTTTGTAAATGTGATTCACAGCCGTGTTGGCCAAACCACTGCGGTTACACGGAGGGATTTCTATCCATGACGCTCACACATTAGGCCGGGGGGGTCTTGGTTGCAAAGTCGAGGGGAAAGCGATCGAGACAACTTTTCTTCTCGCGCCAGTCCAGAGGGTGCGGTGCCCGGTCCTCTCGCCCACAAATGGCAAAGACTGATTTACCAAAGCCAAAAATCACACCAAATAAAGGCTTGTGGGGCTTTCCCAAAATTACAAATATTTCAGAGAAACGCGTTTCCAACTAGCTGCTTAAATTAAAAATGTTACGTTTACCAAATTAGTCGCAAAAGAAATACGCAGAGAAAAAAGAATTCACCTGGGATTCGTCGATCCGTTGGAGTCCAGTTTAATAAAGCGCAGTTTGCAAATGAAGTACAATCCCCGAATCTCCAGCGATCGGCCCCTCTGCTGCTGTCGGGGGCCGCTGTGGGTTTAGCGCCCCACGTTAGAATGAATTTAGCGAGGCAGCCGGCAGTGGAGGGGTAAGACGGATGGTTAATTACCCCCGAATGCTGATACCACGCGACTAACTGCCCCGGTTCTAATTGCACCAAAGTGATGAATGTCTCCGGTTAATTTTCCTCGCGCCGAGGCCTCCGTGCGGCTCCTGCCGGTCCGCCGTGGGAATATCGCTCGCTGGAGGCGGCAGCCACATGGCGCTCCCGACGGGGCGTCTGACGGGAGAACCTCAACATCTCAGACGTCGAGTGACATCAAGAGCCTCCCCAGGGCAACAACAAGATCAGGGGTAACTGCGGACCCCCCGGGGCAGCCGAGAACCCAGAGACCAAGAATCTGGGGGGAATTCTACCACCTTAGCCATTTTGTCGCTTATTACGGACCCTAAAACCTCCGAATATTTCAGTCTTTATAAAAAGTATAAAATTAGGGGGGGGCAATCAAATAAAAAAGTGGTATTTTAAATTAAATGTGGGTGGAAGTAACCCGAAACTCGCATTATTTGGGTAATACGGACAAAACCAGAGCGAAGTCTCCGTGGAAAGCGTTTAAACGTCTGCAAAGAGTCCAAATTCAGCCTTTTTCCCCCCCAGAATTCTTTTCTTGGAAGGGTGGGGGTGAATTAGCCCGGGGTATATAATACCCCCATTGTCTACATATCTCCCGATAATAAATACCCTTCGCTGCGCGTTTTAATACAATCGCTAAACGGCCTGTAATCTGTCGGATCCCCTTCATCACCCGAAGCCCACCGAAAAGAAAACACCTTCCCGTCAGTCCCAATTCTCCCAGTCGTCTGATTTGCCCCCAACAGGCGTTTGAAATCGGAGCATTACGGATCGCGCCTCTCCGGGCAAAACACCCTTCAGACAAATCCGGGGCAAATCTCCGTCATCAATCAGGGCAGATACGGCGGGCGGCGGGGAAATGTTTTTCTCGCCGTGTTTTTCTTTAATTTGTATCCAGTTTTAAACGGCCGACCTCTGACCCCCCCGGCTCGTTATTATACACTGTACTCATTTGGCTGTCTTTATACAGCTGAGAGTCATTTATCAGGGGCCGGCGGTGGCCACTTGTCGAGTGATTGCTACTGGTCTGGGTGCGATGGCCAGCTGTTAATACAAAGACCGGACCGATGGCCGCTGGGAAGTTACCCCCGCAGAGGGGTTTATTTACAAACCTGACAACTATTTTCCCCTCGACTATTGGGGTGATACACTGGGGGGGGCAGAGCACCCCCAGAGGCAATTCTTACTCCTGCCCCTCTTCTAATGCAAAATGATGCATAATTACATCAAAATTACATCAAAATGCCTTTCGGGCCAAAAATCTGAATGATCGGTAAAAATAAAACTTGCTGGCAGAAATGTTAGAGCCGTTACTTTAAATATTTTGGTTTTATGGCATTAAAAGACGGTTCTGTGTAATAAACAAACACTAAATAATTCCGGAGAAAAAATAGATAATAATGAGTTCTGTAGAAAAAAAAAATAGACACAAAATTATTCTGTAAAAAGTAAAGAAAAATCAAATAGTTCTGTAAAACAATTAAACCAAAAATAGAAACTGAAAAGTCCCGTAAAAAGTAAAAAGTAGAAATGAAATAGTTCTGTGAAAAGATAACCAAAAAAAGTAAATAGTTCTAAAAATGTTAAAAAATAGAAAACTAAACAGTCTGTAAAATGTAAATAAAATGGAAAACCACAAAGTTTAGAAAAAAGTAAAAACAAATAGATAACCTCTGTAAAAAATAGAAATTAATAGTTCTGAAAAAGTGAATGAATTAAAAGTGAATGAATTAAAAGTGAATGAATTAAAAGTGAATGAATTTGTTTCCCGGCTCCTCGCGATTTCGGATTAACTGTAAATATCAGTAACGTAACTTTTTTCTAAATTTTAAATCGTTTTTAAGCAGAAACAATCTCCCCGGAGAGGATACAAGGCGTTCAGGTTTTTATTTACAGCTGATATAATGATGTCATCGCCCTGATTACAATAGAATTAGGTAAGAGATTTTCTCAATTTTTGAAAATTGTAAATATTGCACGTATTTGTTAAATGTTTTGCCGTCTCCATAAATCTTTCTCCTGTATTTTAAGTTCGCTTCCAATCAGAAAGACGTCCTGCGTTTATAAAACACCCCGCGTCGCCTTAATGGGGGGTTTTAGCCCGTTATTGGGGGCGATGCATTTAAACCTGCGCCGTGCGGACTGTTTTTTTTTATTATTTGTTGCATTTTCTTAACCCCCCTCAACTATCCGAATGCATAATTCTTCCTCTTTTGGGTTTTTCCAAAGGGAGGTGAAAAGTCTGCGCAGGAATAAAAATAAGCACCTCGACAAATCGTGCTAATGAAGATGTGGGGAGAGTGCACACTAA
>VKOC01006579.1:0-18160 GCA_009364415.1 Spea multiplicata
ATTATCCTTACTTACTTTGTTGAGTCCTGCGGTGGGAGCGGGAGGCGTCCGTCTTCCCGCTCTGCACGCTTCACCGCTGAGCGCCGGAATATGACATCATATTTCGGTGCTCAGCATGAAAGCCGGAGAGTGAGGGGCGCCGAGCGGCTGCTGAAAACTTCACGAGCGACCGCTCGTTGCCCCTGCTCGGGAGGATGTTAAATAAAGTTAAAACAAAACAAAAAAAAGATGTTTTATTTTAAGTCCTGGGCAGGTGCCCCTGTTGCCATGGCACCCTGTGCTGCCGCACAGGTCGCACACCCCTAAGGCCGACCCTGGGTAGGAAAGATACGTCTTCAAGTATTACAATCTTTTCGCCCCCCCCTTGCCTTTTTGAGGGGTTCAACTACCATAACACTCAGCATCTTTCTGGTTCTATGAAAAAGTATGCTTTCCCTCCAGGAGTGTGATGTCTGTTTCACTTTTACTATATCTGAATACTTTGTTGGCTGAATTTCTTTCGGCATCTATGGCAGTCCCTTGTGCTGTAAAATGTCATTAAGTGACTTGAAATAACATACTGTACCAATCTATCTGTTCAGCTGAATTGTTTCAGCATTTGACTTCAGTTATTTTTTATTGCAGTATTTTCCATTTGTTCTTCAATTTTCATTGGGGAAAAAAAAGGAATATTTTCAGAACCTCTACTATGCTTATGCAGAAATAGCAAATTATTATTATTTGGTTACCAATAAGGAATGTAAGTACATGACATGCTATTATTTCATCAATATATTTAGGCATTCGAATAACTGATAACTGATTATTTTACAGTAAATAATAATAATTCCTAAGGAATAAGAAAAAATATTCCTGCTATGTTTAAGAAAACCATGTATTATGAAGTAGTTATTTTTGTAATCCTATGTAGTTTTGATATTCATTAAACGTGTGGTTGAAAGTATTTGAAATTTCTGTTGTCATTTTAAAACTTTATATTAGAAACATAAAATAATATTTAACAGCAGATAAAACTATTCAGCCCATGTAATTTCCCCCCTTATTTCTTCCTGTAAAAAAATCAGTCTTGTCTTATGTTCGGGATTGCTTTATGTTTATCTCATTTAGACTTAAATACACTCTATTCCCCTTTTCTGCTGGAAGCTGTTCCGCCTATTTACCACTCACGTAGTCAGCTAAAACGGTCTTATATTACATTTGTTGTTTTCCCTTTCATCTTTTCCCCCTCTTTCAGATCTCCTTAGCTGAACACAGATTGCTTTTTTTGTTTATTCTAAAGTTTTCAAAAATATTGTTTTGCAAGTTTTTTTTTTCTAAAAACTGCACTGCTAAAGCAACTTGAAGAGAAACCATTGATAATTATTTGTTATAAAATAAAGATAAATGCTGCAACAAATCTATGGAGTATGCATGAACATGATGATGTATTGCTTGAATTCCCATTATTTCTTCAGAACAGCAAAATCAATTGATTTGTATTTAAAAATTACATGGCTTAGCCTTTTACTCCAGGTTCTCTTGACAGCAAGCTTCATTTAGTGTAAACATTAAATTTAGACATGGAAATTAGACTTGTGCACATGGACTAAAAAAGATTAGTTTTTGGTCCAATCCCCTTTTCCTGCTACTTGTGGGCACTGTCAGCCCTGTATTTTCCAACACAGCTATTGTATTAATTTATTTTTACTTGGAGAATTCAAGTAGAATGTCTTCCTTTGTAAACACACATGCTTTACACCATTTCTTTTTCCTAACTGAGGATCTTAATTACAACTCGTGAGCATACCTGGGTACATCTCCGAGTTTGACCCGGAGTCTCCAGGTCTTTCACTGCATCCCTAGACCTCCGGGTAACTTTTCCTTTTTCTCTGGGGCAAGGGAGCAGCATTTGACCACACTCACTCCTGTCCATTTCCTCCTCCTACTCCCAGCTCAATGTACGTAAGGGTCAGAGTATGTACAGATCCTGCGTGGCCAGACGTTGATTCACTTTCCCAAAATGTTTGTAGTTTCCCATCACATATCCCTATAGGAAAACTAATTGCCCAAATTGTCCATGAAAATATTAAGAATATGCATCATCAATTGCATTAAGAACTCACCCCCTAAAGAACACTGTAATGTAAATGATATGTCATCCACAGCGATGTCGGCAATCGGGTCCCCTCCTACTTGTGCTTCAAATGCCACTCTGAAAGGACTGCTGCTTGAAAGGATTACACTGGCATACATCCACCTCCCTTCTGTGCTCCCAGTCGCCGACCACAACAGAATATTCAGTCCATAACTAGTAGTTATGTACACCTATACAAAACAGCATGAATACCTTTTAATATTTATGTAGACACACTGAAATAATTACCAGTTCGATGGTTTAGTATTATCTCCAATGCTTGTTAATGTATTCAGTGATTGATGACATCGTTTCCACCAGACAACAAATCATTCTGATGATAAAACCAATCCGTTTTGCTTTGAAGAACATGCAGCATGCAGCATGCAAACCAATCATAAAAAGTAGATGACTTTGAAAAAGTACAGAAGGCAAAAGTCTGCACAATCATATTTGTCACTGTCTCCCATTCTCTTGACACATTATCGTGATGGGAAACAGTGAGCGTTTGAGTAAACAGAGCAAAATAAATAAAGAACACTGAAATGCTTGTTAATGACAATTGTGGACATAGTTGAGATTAATGCGATAAGGTTTCTGGTGATGAAGACTTAGAACCCTTACTAGTCATCTGGAAATTTCATTTCAATAATAAAATTTCATTTCAATAATATTCAAAGCATAAAAAATGTTTTTGTTACAGTAATAGTGGCGGTGGTTTAATTTTCTTAATCGCACTTCAATTAGCTTTTCTGGGACTTTTTATTCAACTTGCATTCCCTCACATGCCCTCATCTTTAATCCGCAACATTTAAAGCTCCGACAAAACAACTTACATACTAATGGATTTTTTCTTTTTATACAATTCACATTAGGTGCAAAAATACTAGCAATTGGCACTTTCCACCTTTTGCAATCTGTTGAGTATATAAATATAACTTACACTTGTGTAAAAATCCAATATGTTAACGGAAAAGCGAAAACATATGTTATAAAAATGATGTGAGACAAACAAAACTGAGACAAATATAGATTATTTTACATGTGAGAATTTATGTATTTCTAATTTTTCGGTTCCCATCTGCCATCATTTAATTATTAAACTGTCAATACAGTAAATTAAGTCACTACCTGATTTTCAAAGCAATAAGAAATAGTCAGTAACAAATATACTTGTTTACCATCAGTTTTCCCGATTGTTGTGATCCATATATATAATACCAAAACCTCACTCTACAATCTTCCTGAGTAACGGGGAAAAGGTTACTTGTCAATATCCTTGCAGTGTCTCCTTGTTTCTGCATTGAAGAATTGGCATACAGAAAATGTCTTCCGCTACCTAGAAAAAAAAATGATTAACTTATGATTTACCTACAAGAAAATATAAACTGTATAAAGACCCCCCTGGACGGTTAAGAAAGAGAAAATATTAGTTAGGCTTTCAAGGGCCAAACATTCACATGAAAAGCTTGGATGGCCCTGTATTAAGCCTATTTTAATCAGTGAGATTTCATTAAGGGAACTTTTTAACTACAATTACCACGTGATGAGATCTCTGGGGTCCATTTTTTAAAATGTTTTATTTTTTATCATTTATAATAATTATTTTTAGGAAGAGTTTAATGTATTTCTAACTGGTACAAGCAACTTGTATATTAATGAATGGAATTAGAGCATGTGACAGCACAGTCAACCCTTAACTCAACTGACAACTCAGTGGACCCAAAGATCCTTCATACAAGGTGGGATCAAGTGAGAGCACTGGTAAAGACATCCGTTTCTCTAGCAGAAAAAACTTTGCTGCATCATGAACTAATTGCAACAAACACAGAACAGGAACAGGCACAGCAGACTCGGCTGAGGGACGTCTACCACTGAAATCGTCTTGTGTCTTAGCAGGTCAATCTAGTCCAGAGGCATCTGCTTCATCTAGCTTCCATGGTAAATTCTGTGTCATTGTGCAAATAACAAAATACATTACCTCACTCCTTCCTGAAGTCCATTGTTTATTCTAGCAGTTTATGGAGTGCCTTCATACTTAGGATTTCCTAAGCCATTTCTCACATGGTGTGGCTACGGTTAGTAGAATGTGAAAGCATTGGAGACAAAGCGATATGCTTCAGGTTTAGTTCATTAAAACAGAACGAAATCCCAAAGAATAGAAGAACGTGTTCTTTTGTAGGGTTTTAATATAAAACTAGAACCTTTCTAATGTCACTGAAGGAGATGAACAATGAATGGAGCAGCTTATAGCAAGCTTCAAGCCCTTTATCTAGGAAATTATTAAAGCATTCTTTTAGGTACTATTTTGGATTTATTATGTTAGAAATTGCAAATATCAATCCATTCAGTTTCATCACTTAAAATCATTTCAACCTTCTTTTGTATTTTTAAAGCTCCGTACTTGAAAGTGAGGTAATCCTTTGATGGAGAATTTACAATTAGCATCATAAAATGGCCACATTGACTTCTCCATTGTGGTAGCAGACAATTGCTTACTTTTCATCTTTTGTTGAAAACTAAAGCTTTTTTTTCCAATACCATAAAATACTACATTACATTGGGATACTATCTAACTCTGTTATTTCTAAATGATTTGTAAAGTATACATTTTTATCTGTAATGCTTCTCAAAATGTAAATGTGATCATCTTAATGGACCGCAGGACATGTGCCATAATATTGCTTAAAAGCCAGAAGCGTCTTTCATAAAAACATGAAAAACATTCATAAAAAGAAAACAGCAAGCAATAAAAAGAATCGTACTACAGAGTATAGTCTCCACCGGCTCTATTTCTTATTTTTTGTGTACATGAAAGACAAAAAGGCTTGTGTTTTATTAAAGGGACAGTTTATTGCTCCTCACAGCCCACTCAAGTAAAATCACTTACCTGAGGTACATGTTTCCCTTGACTGGTTGAAGCAGCTAATCGGTGGCAGAAGAGCACACCCATTGAAATTAATCTTTCTGAGCATGAACTAAACCCATCGGCAGCTGTCTTAGTGATTCAGATACCACACTGCTCTACCTGTGTAACGCACCTGGCTTGTCTGACTACCTGCTCTGTGACCTGACCTCTGGCTTATCTGACCAGCCATTCTGCATTAACCCCTAACATCCTGTATCACCTATCTGTTGCTCCAGCCTGCGGTTATTTTATTCAGGTATCTGGATCTCTCCATACTACACTCAGTGCCAAACTTTACCTGCCAGCACCTTAGCCTCCTCAATGTCGGGATCATCTAAATCCCTGTCCTATTAGCTTGGGGCACATCTACTTTCTAGGTCCTTTAGGTCTGAAGAAAAAGAGGGGCTATGGGAAAAAGAGGGGAGACACTTTATTGATGCCTTAATGTATGGTTTTCTTACCTGGTGTGTGGTCTGAATTAATACCACCACCTTTCCTTCTTATGGTCCAGTCAAACTGGTCATTTTGATCTTGTGTCAGATCACAGATAAATTTACCGCTTCCATCAAGGTGTTCAAAGTTGCAGCTGCCAGATATATTGTTGTATTTGCCTGAGAGTAAATTATACAAACATTAAAAAAATGATTCACAGAGAAAATCAATTAAAAAAAAGCAGTTTTTAGAATCTTCATTGGATATGTTCTTTTTAATTTACACTAAAATCATTTACTATGAAGGCAGAAGGATTAATGCTTAATTCACTTAAATCAACTTCTCCCCGTCCCTTTCAAGCATCTCAGTTTTACCGCTGTTCAAACTTTGTACGATTTTCTATAAGTCTATTAAGGGATTAGCTGTTTCTGGCTCAACACATTTTCTTAATTTCACAAAGGAATTCCCATTCTTCATCTTAGTACTTGCCTGAGTGCTTTTCAACAGTGAGAAAATTGTTAAAAAAAAAAGAATTAAAAACTTAAATGTACTATGCCCCTGATTTTGCTTGCCTGTACCGCAGGAGTTGTCATTATTAATAGTTACTGGTATGCATTTCAATGGCTGAAATAAAACCATATACAGCAATGGTGTCTTTTAACCAAAATTTGGTTTAAAACTGTCTGAGAAGCGGTTGGAAGGATATTTTACAACAGTTTCAAGAAAGTATCCGTGCCACAGGTTTTTTGAGTGTTTTTTAACGTTTTAAAAAAAAAAAAAAATCACCTCAGATTAGAGGTTTCTTTAGCTATAAAAAAAACTCTGTTTATTAAGTATTTTATAGCTGGCATGCAACTGCACTTTTAAGAAAGCAGTGAGCACAATTTTATGTTAAGAATGGTTATGAACAGAACTCAGAGCCTATGTGCGCTTTATTATCTGTTCTGACTACAGCACGGTGAAGTGTGAAGTGCCATTTTCAAATACTTTTTCTATCCCTTTTATCAGCAGCACTAATAAAAGGTCGTAAGTGCAATGGGGCCTGCCTCTCTAGGGGGCCCAGGCGACCACCGCGACCCCATGTTCCTGTCTCCTTGTGCCAGTTCAAAATTGTTCAAGGGGAACAATGCCGACCAGGACCGGGGTTTCTAAACAATTTTTAACCAGCACAGGGAGACAGGAACGGAGGGGGGCCACATGACGTCAGGTGACACAGTGGTTAAACCGAGGCTGCAAACAGTGGGTGAGCAGCGGACTGATAACTGCAGGAAAGGTAAGGAGGTATGGGCAGGAGGTAGGGGTATGAGAACATGAATGCCTATGTATAGGTGCATGTGAGCATGAATGTCTGTGTATAAGTGTATGTGAAAGCGCTTATATGTATGGTGTGTGAGCACTGATGTGTATGTATGTGTAAATGGTGTGAGATGGAGTGTGTAAGGTTAAGTGTGTTAGCATAAATGTGTAGATATAAGAGAGAGAGTGTGTGTCTTAGAATGACTGTGTTCACGTGTGTTAGTGAGTATGAGTAGGTGTATGTGTAAGCATGTGTATGTGTATTAGCATGCGTGAATTTGTGTGTATTAACGTATGTGTACCAGAGTGCATGTTGCAAGGGATAAAGAGGGCACAGAGAAGCTGTTTAGGGGTAATTGTGGCACAGGCATGTTGTTTGAGGTCAAAGATGGGACAGGTAGAGTGTTTGGGGGTTTGGATGGCACTGATAAGTTGCTTGGGAGCTCTAATTATACCCCTTCACTAGCAAAAAGTATTCTAAGAAATTATCTGTAGATTGGTTAATTTGGTGTAGCTGTTTCACAGAATTTTTTATGAAGATACACCATGGATTATCTTCATGCCTCCTTATAGTAAATGCTGGATACAGCTGAGGTGAAAAGCAGCACAAGCATTTATTTCTCCCTTATTCCACGGTAAGAAAATGTTAAATGCTGTAGAGGACACCTTTTTAAAATCCCTTATGTTGATCCAGCGTAAAATCAAGGAGCTTACTGAATTGCGATCATCCTGTGCTTTTTAAGTTTAAAGTACAAGCTGCTTTCTCAAAATAAATATAAAAGTAAACCAGTATTAAAAAAAGCTTAGTAATGTTCATTGGGATGAATCTGCAAGTGGCATATGCAGAACGTGTGTGTGTGTTTATATAAATATATAGTAGTATTTTATACAAACAGATATTGCACATCAAAGTATACAAATATATTAGAATAAAAAAGCTACATACTGCAGTCTGTCTCATCTGATAAATCTTCACAGTCTGGTTTGTAGTCACAGACATGGTGGGATTCAATGCACTTCTTGTTTTTGCAGACGAAATCAGTATCTGCTGGACATTTCCCAGATATCTCTCCAACTGCAACCAACAAGACATTAAGTCAATACTTTAATTAAATCAAAGACATGGTCCATTCATTTGCTGATTTTATGTTCACTGATGTATTTCATTCCTTAGATTTCTATGATGAGTTAGTGAGTTAACATTTCAATGGTAACATATCCTGACCCTGCTTAAAACACTTTCAATACCTAACTAACCCCATTTTTTTATTATATACTGAATGAATAATTAGGGCCACGTTCAATAATAAGGTAGCTCTGCACAAGGTTTCTCCCGTTCTATTCAGGTCTGTTGTACCTGTCAGCAACAAGCACCACCCTGTGATGAATGGTGGTTCTGGGACCTACATTGATCCAATCCCTTCTTCCCTCTTTCCAGCTGCACAATTATGTCATACATGTGCACCACAGTTCGGGACTAGTAGACAGCTGTTTTCAGTCTCTAAGGTAAGCTTGCGCCCGAGGCACCTGCCTGCTTTGCTTTACATCAAGACTGTGAATGAAGAGCCCAACTAATTATAAAAAAAATGTTGCATTCATTTCCCATCTATCTTGCAATGATATGCTCAAAGCTGCCCAAATTTACAAAAACCTGCCTAATCACCCCCCCACACACACACACATAACACTGCAATATTTCTGAGAGCCATTTGGTTATTGCATCTTCTCTACATATCTGGACATGGCTGTCCATGATGAGCCTGGTAGAAGATATTTACTCCTTTAGGACATTTAGCCTGCCGCTACCTACCCCTGATTTTAAGTTTTCTTAACATTGTTTATCACTGTTTTTAGTGAACCTTTTTTTTTCTTAGTAAACATTTATTATCTCTGAAATAAGAGCTGAAATACTGATTAGTTTTAGCAGACAAACACAGATTTTTATTGCAATGAGACTCAAACCAACTAAAAATTGAACTGCTTTAGTAAAACAATGTAGTTACTAGAGACATTGTCCTCACCTTTTGCAAATTACAATCTTATTCCTCGCAATCACTGTCTGTATTATCTGAGAAGTGGAATCAATATCATTTATTCATCATACGAAGGAGAGCATAAGTGTAGACAAACAGTGTGAAGCGGCAAAATGTTGGCATCAGCTCCTGTAAAGGCTGCTTGGTAATTCAGCAGTCTTCAGTATATATACAGTGTATATATATATGTATATATATATACATATATGTATATATATATATACATATATATATATATATATAGAGAGAGAGAGAGATAGATATCTATCTATATATATATAGATAGATATATATGTACAGTCATGCAAAAAAAAAAATATCAGGACATAATATCAATCATCAGTTCCTTAGCAAGTCTAAAAGTTAGGTAAATACCTAAATGCCTCAGATAAACAACAACACATGACATATTACACTGTGTCATAATTTATTCAACAAAAATAAAGTCAAAATGGAAAAGCCATGTGTGAAAAACTAAGCACACCTTATGATTCAATAGCTTTTAGAAGTAATCGTTTTCTGTATGACTTCATCAGTATTTTACATCGTTTTGGAGGAATTTTGGCCCACTCTTCTTTACAATGTTGCTTCTGTTCATTAAGGTTTGCAGGTATTTGCTTATGCACAGCTCTCTTAATATCCCACCATAGCATTTTAATTGGGTTGAGGTCTGGACTTTCACTGGGCCATTGCAAGACCCTGATTCTTTTCTTTCTCAGCTATTATGTTGTAGATGAGTTCATGGTGGACTCAATGGCTGTCACGGTTCCTCCCTGCTGGGATTCTATCTAGTGGCCACCCTTTCCTCTCAAGAGAATTTATTATTCTGGACAGCTGAGGCACATTATCTGTGTGTTAGCCCTACCTTTAAATACTTGCTCTGCCCTCCAGTCTGGGCCTTTGCATTGTGGTGTATACAGCTCTGCTGTTTCTCTGCTTCCTGGCCCTGTGCTGTTTCTTACAGTGTTCTGTTGAATTCTACCCGTCCTAACGTTGCTCTTGGCTCTGTGTACCGAAGTCTGTTCCAAGGTCCCCTATCCGAAATCCGTATCCCATCTGCTCCACGTTCACCTCTTCTGCCGGCACACTCCAGTATAGACTGTTCCCTATATATATCCAGCCTTGTGTGTTTTCTATTGGCCTGTCTGTACCTACCTCTCAGTCATGATGCATTGTGGGGTACAGACAGAGCCCCTGGTATCCCCTGCAACTGTGCTCCTACCCAACCTGCTTACCTTAGTCCTGACAATGACTGCAAGGTTCACAGGTCCTGTGGCTGCAAAACAAGCCCAAATCATCACCCCTCCACCACCGTGCTTGACTGTTGGTATAAGGTGTTTGTGCAGTAAGGGCATAGTTTCTCACACATGGCTTTTCCATTTTTGCTTTATTTTTGTTGAATAAATCATGACACTGTACTATGTCATGTGTTGTTGTTCATCTAAGTTTGTATTTACCACAATTTTAGACCTGCTAAGGAACAAATGATTGTTATTATGTCCTAATATATAAAGCCATATAATTCAAAGAAGGTTTTTTTCTTTTTCACCCAACTGTATACATATCCTCTGATGGAGGATCAATAGTGCATAAAATAGCAAGATCTATCTGCATTTGCTACATGAGAGAATAGCATGTTATTTGTAGTTATTAGTTGAAGACATGTCTTTCTGTCCTTTCTCCAACCCTGCTAAAGATTTTAAGTGCTCTTCATCATACAGCATCCCTGAGATCCCAGTGAGACATACACGCCAGCTGTTTTTTTCCAGGACACATGCGTATTTCCCATGTTAGTGATGAGCACATGGAAGGTGCTGCCCTGATGAAAGTAGAAACTCACAAAACGGAATCAGTTACTTAGTCATAAATCTCAGATACTGCAGGACAGCACATTACAATAAATTAATAAAGTAACCTAAATTTGCTCCATACAGGCAGTCAATTTACAGTTAATTTCTAAACATGCATTCTATACATCTCTACACTTCATTGAGACTCCTAAAGCTGTAGAACACTGTGGCACACTCATATGCTTCACTTTAATGAATAGTGGTTGTCAGCAGATCAGATTGTTTAAGCTAGAGCTTCTACATCTCTGTCCTCAAGTGTGATCAAGAGTACTGATTTTCAGTTATTTCCCACATAATGGAGAAGACCCTTACACTTATGGCCTGAGGAGCAGAATTGAGGATGAGAAAAAAGCATTTTATCATTAGTAATTCCATAATTAAAAATAACATTTCAATTTCCTTAACTCCACGACCACTGCTGCAGCGAAATCCATTGTTTATCTTAAAATGGATGTATTCCTCCAACAAGAATAATAGAAATGGGCAAATACCTAAAATTAACTAAAGTTACATGGTTTCTTATACTAAAAAAGTTCTTCTTTAATTGCATGTAATAATGTTTCACACTGTCTAGATTTTATGAGATTTCATGTGTCAAGAGATTTGATGGCAATTCCTTTCTTACACCCTTTACAAGAGTCAGGCTACAGACCGATATTACAGCTTATACCTTACAAGGAATACTTTAATCATCTGCAGATGGAACCTGTGTCCAGTGAGAGCCAGTATAAACCCCATACAGAGTTTTGTTTGTTACTGTGATCCATGAGATCTAATATTTCATGTTTTTAACACCATAGTGCAGTACTGCATTTCATTCTACCAGGCTAGGAAACGTCTGTTCTCCTTTATTTAAAATCATATGTTTTTTATATAGCTTTAAAGGTGGTTGTAGAATCAAGATGGCACATAGAATGAAAATATAAAGGTGAAGTGCTCTTTGCATTTGCCATTGCATTTTTTAAAGGGAATGTTAGTCTCCATTGTATTCCTTTCTTTCTGTTAAAACTAAATGTGTTGAAAATGATGTGCTGTTTTTTTTTTAAATGGATTTCTACGGGATTAAGGATTTGGTATAAGGAGATGACAGTAAATCTAGAAATTCCAGGACATGCGAGGATAATATAAGCAGTGTTGTAGGAAGGGGAGTCTGTCAGCTTCATAACACTTATTTAGCTTATTATATAGCTGAACACATGAGTATATCAAATATTTTTGCTATTTTTAGGGATAATATGTGGATATTTTATTTATTTATACAGACATACCGGCTTATGTGAGACACTTAAGTTACTTATATTACATATATATGTGGATAAGGTCCTGTCTGTGAGGTGTAGGGGTTAACCAAAGTGACCTTTTAGGGTAGCTGTGAGGTCCAATTTTTTTCAGATTTCTTCAATGCAACAAGTAGTTCAATAATTCAATCTTAAATGTGAAAGTAAATAAAAGAGCTGATTGTCCGAAATATAATATCTAATTTTATCTAGCACCAGTCACTACCAGGATTATCCCAAGATGCTTAAGATATGCATTGTCCATACTAATTATTTTATTCTGACCCATAATAATGAGTGAGCACCCATAGCAAAGCAAATGTAAAAATGTTCCCACTATAGAGCACAGTCTGATGCATGTTGATACAATGCACCACAAAAGCTGGCAGACAGATATGTCCTTCTCATCATGGAACACTGGTTTAGGTTTGTTCAATTCAAGTCACTCCATGTGTGTTTTAATAAACACATTCCATCTGGCTCCATTCATTCAAGAAAGATTTTCCAGATGTTACTTATTCCCTATCCATGTATAATTATCTATACAGGACAGTCCTGTCAGGACTGCTTAGACCTAGAGACCCTGATACCAATCCAAGCCCTTATACCACCCACCACCAACTAATACAAGGGCCATTAATGTAGATAATGGCTTTGGCACGGGTTTATTAACTTCTTGTGCCAGATTAAAACATATGACCCATAACCCCTTAACAATTTGCCAGCTGCCAGCCATTAAGCCTAGCAGGCAGTTCAAAAAACACCTTAAACCAAAGGTTCTAGCTCAGCAGGTGCAACCAGCCGCCCCAAGCCTCCACATAACCAGCATTCCAAACACTGGCCAGAGGTGTGGATTCTTTTACACAGAAAACAGGCCAGTGGACTACCAATTCCACTTCACATTATAAATATGGAGGGAGGATGTGTGTGTGCTTGAAATCCAGGCATGCAACATTGTCGTATCCACCCACCCGATAGGAGAGCTGCTGCCATGCCCACGCTGCGGCCTACACCAGCAGTCATATCCCCCTTCCCTAATATATATTCCCTAATATTTGTGAGGTATAATTCAAACTGTAACACCTCAGTCTCCAATATATTAAACGTAATTGGGGCATGTAATTCATTTACCATACCAATATTTTTAATTTCAATATTTTCTCTCCCATAATATTTTCCAGATCCCATTTTGTAACTGATATGGCCCATTGGGTGCGATTGTGTACTCTCAATATATTGTTTTATTGTAAACACACTTAATATTTTATTTTTTGGTTTGAAATGATTTTTATGTTTATTACACGGGGTATATAGATTTCTGTTTTTATTGTGAGTGTAAAGCATTTATCCAAGTACTTCTAGCAGCGTTTAATTCCATCTGTCGGTTCGTTTTCCCCGGTTTGCAGTGCTTTATCTTGATGAATTGTTATCTGGTCTCTGCTCTGTGTTTCAGATGCTCCCTTGAGCACTTTTTGTAAGATGGTTCCTAATGGCTGCTTTTTGCTGCTTTGTTTCCTTCTCTGTCTTATTAGATTAATGCCCCCAAAGAATTAATTACTATTACTCTCTTTGTTATTCACTTCCAAGAATTAACTACCATAGGGAGATGGGACAGTGGTCAATTTAATTCGACGAAATCACTAAAAAGACCTCATTACAGATGTATTATACAGAGAATATTCCAGCAGTACGGATATCCTCACACAAAGTATTGGTATTGGGGATAATAATGAAATAGATCAGGGGGAGACTTAAAATCATTAACTTCACTGGACCCTGGAGGAAGGTTATTTATATTGCTGTGGCAATATCCATTGTGAAAACAAGAGACAGATCTCATCTATGTACTGAAGTCTCGCTTTATTTGTATTTATTTATTTTCATTTTCCTCCAAACTGTTTGCTCTTGAAAGTAATAAGGGGGCTTGGAAACATTAGAGCCTGTGTGCCTCTGTGAGAAACGTCTTGTGTCCAAATGGACTTATATATCTCCTATTTATGTTAGGCAGATGAGGCTCATCACTACTATACTCTTTTTAGGCATGGTTCATAAAGACAAGTGTTTAGTAAATATTCAGTGTTTACTAAATACACCTGTATATTGAAATATGTTACCGTTTCCTGTCTAATGTGTTATACACATGCTATCTCCCTCTACTTTCCCTTTTCTCATATTTCCCCCTTCCCAGATGCCACTAACACTAGGCTAACACTCTATATCATACACTGGTACACACAATCATACATACTCTCTAATCCCACATGCTGACACACACTTATGTTAACACCATAAAGTATTGTACACACCATAACACCATAGAATAACACACAAACAATCACACATGCGTTAACATCATACACTAAGAGACAAACATTAATTACATTTATTTATAATGCCATATTATATTTATATTAATGGCATATATTAACACGCTGTAACAAAATGCGCTCACACACAGTAATACCACCATACACTAACACCCACTCACTCTAACACCCTACACATATAGACACTCACTCTAACACCATAAACTTACACAAACATACAGATAGTAACCCATAGATTGCCCTTTCCCATCTTTAAGTGCAGCTCACACAGCTCTATACCGCCCCCTTTCCCCCCCTACCTCTAACCTCATGCAGAGTCCAGGGCAGTTCACAATGGTAAATAGAACACCTATGTATTTGAAGCCCATGAACTTAAAGCATGAGGTCCATGAAGTACATAACTATAGGTTAGTTTTTAGTAGCAGTTTAGTAAGTTTAGTTTAGTAAAAATAATTCACAAGTATAACATATATACAATATTTCCAAAGCAGAATTACTTGATATGAAGGGTAAGACCAACATTTATTTTGCTGTAAGTTAAGAAATATTAAAACACAAACCTGGCTAATAGTGTCTACGTGTATTATACCATGCCCAACCTTTGTATATTTTGGATTGTTGTATGTTTGTTGTATGTTTGTAATATTGTGATCCGAGTTGATATCCAAACTTTGGCACTGGCGTTTCTCCAGTTTGTAAAGCTAACTTAGGCTTTTCTTACAAAAATATTATTTTAATGTAACTGTATTCATCAATATTTCCATACTTGTATTAAGCTAATGTAAACGCTAATGAAAACAGGCTATGAAAATACAATAAGCTATAGCATTCCTTTATAGGTATCATTTGTCAAAGATTAAATAGGATTTTTTTCTAACCTATTGACCTCAGGGTTAAATAAAAAAATGAGACTTGCAAATGTATCCAGTAGCAATACAATCTTCAGGCAGCTTTGTGTAGTTCTTATGAATGATTTTTAAATGTTTTCTTTGGACTGGTATCCTTAGTTTTTTTTTTTACCTTAATAAACACTTCTTGTGTGGCGCCATTAAAAAGGAAACAATATTACGGAGATTATTATTTTAAAGCAATGTTCTTCAACCTTTTAATGTAGAAGGGGACACTACCTACCTATAAAAAAACAGAACTCATAGAGTTGGTAGAAAAAAACTAATTATTGGCTATATCTGGATCATGATGCTTCTCTTTTTATGTAGTGATGTACACTGACTTGACAAATGATCCTTTCCTCAGCCCCTTATATACTGAATTCATTCTTGGGCAAAAATATACAGAAAAAAATCGAGTGAAAATGTGGTGCACTTTAATTTTAGATTGAGTGTCTGGTAAATTGTAACTGAAAGGCACATATAGTCATTGTCTAATAAAAATATACAGTAGTTCAGCAGAATATATTGAGTCACAATAATTTCATTGTTTAGCTAAGATGCACAAGCCATAGTGGTAGCGGGACTTCCATGATGGTTGTTGGTATGTCTGTGCTGACAGAGAATGAATATGTTTTTTTTAATGTCCGTATGAAAAGTATAGTAAATAAAGGTGCACTCACGTGTTGAACAGTTTATATATTCAATGTCATCTATTGCTGCTCCTCCCCCAAAATCTCTCGTAAAAATGCCTTCAAAAATGACCTCGAAATGTCTCCGTTTGCCAAGGTAAACATTTGCTTTGTTCCATTTCCCATCTTGTTTTTCAGATTCCCAAATTTTTGAAAGATTAGTATCTGTCTAAATACAGACAAAAAAGCACATTTAAATACACATAAAAATCATTAATATATGGTTACATTCACAACATATGGTTACATAGCAGCCAACTGTGGGATGCAGGGCCATCTTTAACGCGCGGCAAGGGGTCGGCAAGGTGTCTGTACATGGATGGATCTCTCCAGAGGCTGCCCACGGCTGGAGGAGCAGGACCTCTTGGGGAGATCATTGATCTTCCTCTAACTGCCCCAAAATAAAGGCATGTGAGGTCTGTTCTTACACTGCTCCCTCGAAAAATGTGGCAGCTATTGATGCTGAGTGTCGGGATGCATGTTTTTTTTTTTAGTGAATAAACGACATTGTTGTAACAAGAAATATTCGTAGCACGTAAAACCCTTGATTTCATAGGGCTACATCACAAGTGACCAGATCAGCAGATTACCTACATGATTACCTACATGCAGTAGATGTAAGAATGGTGTATGTGGTAGGGTTAATGCAGATCTGCCAGATGATGTATGTAAAGCAAAATCAGAGTAGAATAAATGGACCAGGGACTGCTGTCTAGGCAGTCCAGTATAACTCCATCAGTTCACTTTTGGGGGTCCTAATTTTTTTGTGATGTAAACTCAAATATCACAAAAAAACCCACTAAACTATGTTTGCTAATAACATAGGCCATTACATTCTTGTGAAAGCATAAAATAATGGAACGGACTGGGCAGCACCATGGGTTTCTTAATATGTAGATTTTGGGCTGCTATCAGAAGCTTTTTCTATTTTTTGCACTTTTATTTGTGATTTTATATATATATATATATATATATATATATATATATATATAGCCTTGTCTATATAAAAAAAGTAATCTGACATGCAGATAATTCTTATTGCTTTATTGGTTAATTTTACTTTTTTGCAAATGTTCATCATGTTGTATTAAGTTACTAATCCATACTAAATCCATGCGTGATTCATTCTCATTCATTCTCCAATTTAGATTATTCAATCACATTTACATTCTAAAGGTCTTCTATAATACAAGATATTTTTTAGATTTAGCGGTCCATTCTCTCACCTGTTACATATTTACATTATGGCTCTTGATTGCAGATCAATACATACAAAAAATGCATATATAGGAAGAAATAATACGGGTATGTGCCTATCGCTAAATACAGGGCAGTTATGCAACGCTTTTGCTGAAGTGGCTAAGTATCAATAATAATGGTAGTAATATACATTCATATGCATTAAACAGGTGAAAAGTGTTTTTACAGGTCACTTTTTTTACATTGCAGTGATAACATATCCCAGTGTAAGCCTTGTCGTCTTAATATAAAAAAAAATCCAACTGAGACATAGCAGAATTTCGAATGATTTAAAATGATTTAGTCGTATGATTTAGTCATATTGGCCCAAGAAAACAATTAAGGCATCTCAAGAAGAGATCCTGGAGGTCCTGAAAGATTATGTGTCCTGACTTGTTTTTCTAGGTTGGACCAACAATTACCGGTACTAATCACCTTTAACTGAATATTTTATATTAGCTTCAATTTAAATTTAATTTATTGTATTTCATTTTGTTGTTTTATTTCAAAATATTTTATAACAAAATATAGCATAACTATGGAAAACAAAAAACACCTACTAAGTAATCAAAAACGTCTTAACATTTTATATATATATATATATATATATATTAAATATATAATCAGGTCGGGCTGCCGGGGGGCAATTGCCCCCCAGGCCGCCCTAAATCCGGGCCGGTGGGCGGGACGGACGACCGGCAGACAGGCATTCAATGCGGCTGCGGCCGCAAAGTTAAAAACTAAGCGGCCGCGAGCAGCATTGAATGCGGCCGTTATGCGTACCTGGCGGGGGAGGGGGGCGGTCCGCCCCGGCTGCCGCTCATCTGAGGGCTGCCATGCCGGCACTCCTCCAGAAACGGTGCGCGCGGCAACTGTGGCTGTGCGCCGGGACTTGATGTCAAATCCCGGCGCACAACACTGAAGCCACGCCCACCGTCTTCCGCGCTCAGTGCACAGGAAGGACAGGAAGAAGAAGAGGAGGAAGAGGAAAAGTGAGAGTGAGGGAAGAAAAGGTAGGAGAGAGTGGATTAGTAAGTGTGAGAGTGATGGGTGTTATGCTGAGTGTAAGTGTGTGAGAGTGATGGGTGTTATGCTGAATGTAAGTG
>VKOC01006580.1:0-27991 GCA_009364415.1 Spea multiplicata
ATGCGAAATTTGAATTTTTCTCCTGAGGAAGCCAGTATAGCACTGGCGAAACGCGTCGAGAGAGCTGACATTATTTCGAGAGAGTATTTTATACAGTGGAGCTGGGACTTCGTTTTATTTGCGCTTTTGAACACTATGATATAGTTGTGCCTGCAATAACTGTAAGTGCATCCAGACCTTCCTCTCCTCGGATTTGTTTTAGATACCGCACCATTTGTGGTCTTTTTCTATTCCTATAGATTTTTGAAGATATTAAGTTCTGCTACTACTGAACCCTGATGAGCCTGATTTATTCAGCAAGTTTGTGAGTGGATCTTACACCCTTTTTTTATTTTTCATTTTATATACATATTGCACTATTAGTGTTGTTTTTGTTTTCTCCTCATGTATATGCGCTCCTTGGTTGTCTTATTATATTTAAGAACAAATCTTATATTGCACCAGAATGTTGCCAAGCTCATGAATATTCAACTGTCCTACATAATTAATTGAGTTTGTGACAAATACCCGCCAGCTAACTTAAGGACAGCAGCGTGATAATGGGTTGTATTTTAAATAGTGCTTTAGCAGGTTTTGAATGACACAATAGGATGTGAACAAATGTCATTATCCGTAATAGGGAAGTGCCCTTAATTGGTTTACTTTCTTTGTTACCTTTATTGACAGCTTTAACTTCAAAAAAGGGATTTTTCTTGCCATGCAGTATGTCTGACAGTTGTATACCGTCTTTGCTTAGTATTATTACCACTCAGAGCTTGTTCTACAAGGGCTTCATCTTTAGTACCTGAGATGTACAACAGAATGTTGGGGATTAATGAAGATCTGTACAATTGTATACACTAAACCCTTTATTTTACAATCACGGCAAAACCTACACTATTAGGTAAACCACTGTCTGTTGGTTCCCATTTCCAAGATATCCCACCAGAACATCCAAATTCAGTTTCTGGAAGGCCAGGATGGCTATCTAGTACACCAAGTAAATGCTCAGTGGGCTGTTGGCTGACAAAGCCTCTCACTCACCAGATCTGCTGCTCCAGAAGCAAGTCGGGGGCTTTAGTGTGCGGCCAGTGGTTGGATATACGTGAATGTATAGATTTAGCCTGCCGGCAACCAACACTTACTATATCAGATGCCACGGGCCTTAAACAAATCAACGAGACTTGACTTCAATATGCTTTGTTGGGTTATCTGGATTATGCAAATGCATTTTTTCTGTGTGATTAAACCAATTCATGTAGATGCCCTGCTTGTCTAATCCTTTCCTTTGGAACAGCAAATGTAGACATTTCTACTTAACCCATCTTCCTAGAATATGAATGGAAGGAAATGGGTTTGTATCATAATGTGATAATAAAACCATTAGTTGAATTTGCAGAGTTGATGCTTGGGTGCTTGGAATTTCACTAACTTCATGAAGTAGCGGAGCAAAATATAGTAAAACATGGGAACTACTACTACTGAATTTAACCCCTTAAGGACTGGGCTCATTTTTCGTTTTCTACCCTGTGGGACCGAGGCTGTTTTGTGGTGCTTATGTTCAGGTGTAATTTTCTCCTCACCCATTTAGTGTACCCACATAAGTTATATATTGTTTTTTTCAGGACAAGATGGGCTTTCTTCAGATACCATTATTTTGATCGTATCATCTTATTTACTATAAAAAAATTAATAAAAACATGGTGAAAAATTGAAAAAAAACACATTTTATGACTTCTTTGAAAAATCTTTTACTCACCTAAAAAAGCAAGTAAAAAAACTAGCTAAATAGATTCTACTACTTGTCCTGCGTTTAGAAATACCCAATGTTTTTATGTTTTTTTGCTGTTTTTTGTAAGTTATAGGGCAATAAGTACAAGCAGTGTTTTATGATTTCCAAATCTTTTTTAACAAATCTGGTCAGTCTGCCTCCATCTCCTCTTTGGAACATCTTTGAAGCCGGTTAACTCAATTTAACCCATTCAAACCATATATTTTTGAAAACTAGACACCCCAGGGTATTCCAAATGCTGTTATTTTAACCCTTTCCATGCACCACTTATACAACTATACTTTGTCAAACTTTGTAATACTAATTTTTTTTTATTTTTTTTCCCACACAAATTGTACTTTAGTTATAGATATACAGGTTCTGGTATATGCCACTATCAAACAACACCCCAATATATGTTCAGGAACATCTCCCGAGTACAGCGATACCCCACATGCATGGGTTTGTCAGATTGTTTGGCTGGTAAAAGGCTACTTTTGGGGCATGCGTAATTCAGGTGGTCATTTGGTCAGTCTGCCTCCATCTCCTCTTTGGAATATCTTTGAAGCCGGTTAACTCAATTTAACCCATTCAAACCATATATTTTTGAAAACTAGACACCCCAGGGTATTCCAAATGCTGTTATTTTAACCCTTTCCATGCACCAATTATACAACTACACTTTGTCAAACTTTGTAATAGTAATTTTTTTCACACAAATTGTACTTTAGTTATAGATATACAGGTCCTGGTATATGCCACTGTCAAACAACACCCCAATGTGTGTTCAGGAACATCTCCTGAGTGCAGTGATACCCCACATGCATGGGTTTGTCATGTTGTTTGAGATTTAAAATGCCACATTTGGGAAGTGTGCTTTTTTTCTCCGTTTTGGTCTGTACCTATGCCCCATCTTTGAGCTAGGCCACTCCAATTTACCCCATCAGTCATTTTTTTTTTATATTAGACACCCCTTGGGTATTTGAAGTGCTTTTATTTTAACTCTTTGTTGAGATTTTTGAGAAATTTTAGCACTTGCTCAAAATAATAAACTTTATTTTTTTATTTTATTTTTTTAACTATATTTTTTTTACACATTTTGTTGGTACTGGATGGTTCATCTAGTGACATCACTTGCATAATCATTTTTAAATGTGAGCACATTTTTTTAAAAAAAATTTTTCCTTTTTTTTTTATTTATTATTTTTGGAATATTTTACTAATCACATAGTGATTAGAAAGCTGGGCTCCATTAACTTGCATGGTTGAATGCAGTACCTGTATTCAACCAGCAAGTGGAGCCAGAGTTCTCTAGAGGGTCTAAATCTTTGTTGATGGCGAAGAACACCGGCAGCTGCGGCCGGGTATTTCAAATGCTGGTATAACCCTTTCAATGCACCAATTATACAACCACATTTTGTCATACTTTGTAATAGTATTTTTTTTTTTAAAAAAAATTCACACAAATTGTACTTTAGTTATAAACATACAGGTCCTGGTATGTGTCACTGTCAAACAACACCCCAATAAGTGTTCAGGAACATCTCCTGAGTACAGCGATACCCCACATACATGGTTTTGTCAGATTGTTTGGCTGGTACAAGGCAACAAAAAAAAACAAACAGTAAGCTAAAAGGTGCTGCTGCTATGGGATCAATCCCTAAGGACTGATCTACAGCAACGGAGGAGTTAATGGTACCTAAAAATATAAAAGTATAAAAAAAAATGGATAAAAATAAAAGTGCACAAACAGCAAGAAAAAAAACTGCTGCCTTTGCAGTGATCAACTGTAAGGAAGGGGTTAAAATAAGAGCCTTTTATAAGAGCCTTTGTGGTGAAAAACCTGTTTTAGAACACAATCCGTCTCTCTCCCTCACTAAAAGCAAGTGATGAAGAAGATCTTTACCGGTCAAAGGCAAATGTTTATAAACATTACCTTTGACTGGGCAAATCAAGACTCTTCTGAGTGATCTTTTGGCTTGGGGTGTCAATCACATGCCTTTTAACCCTATAAATGCCACTGTGCCCCATGATATGCCTTATACCCCTATATGCCACTCTGGCATTTAGGGGGGGTTAAAAGGCATATTATGGGGCAAAGCGGCATATAGGGAGGTATAAGGCATTTCAGGAGGCAGAGTGGCGTATAGAGGGTTAAAAGGCATTTCTGGAGGAAGAGTGGCATTAAGGGGGTTGCAGCGGAAGTTGTCTATGCAAATCGCGTAGACTTCTACACGCTGCCCAGACTACACACCGGGAGTCAGAAGCACTGGTAAGTATAGGGGTATAAGGCATTTCTGGAGGCAGAGTGGCACATAGGGGGTCAAAAGGCTATCATGGGGCACAGTGGCATTTAAGAGGGTTAAAAGGTATATCATGGATACTGGCATATAGGGGGGTTTTGGGCATTTATGGGGAGAGTAACAATCCTGGGGGCAGATTGGAAAATAAAAAGGAAATAAAAAAAAATATTTTCTCAATCATAGCTTTTAAAAAAAAAAAAATAGTTTTCTTTTTTTTCCTAAATTAATATTCAGATATTGGGGGGTCATCTTATAATCTAGCAAATACGGTAATTAACAAATAATTCTTTAAACAAAGAGCTGCTCTTAGATTTCTCTTTGGAAAAAAATATACACTAGAAGTCCTTCCAGTCACATATTTATATATTCATCTATTACAAATACTATAGATAAAAAAAAAAACTAAAATTTTGTTTTAACCACAAAGCAGACTGCACCCAATATCTCAACCCTATAATTTTGTTCTGAAAAGCCCTGTTGCATAAATAGCGCAGGGCGGCATGTAGTTGTGGGGATAGGAGATTGAGTTCAAATAAAGGTCACCTATTAAAGTCTATGGCAGGTCAAAAGTTCAAGTCAAAGTTAAAAAAAAAAATATGGATGAGTTATATAACTGGATTTTTCTGGGGTGCGCTCGCGCTGCTGAGTGGTTTGCCGCAAGACACCTCGAGGCGCCTCGCGCAGCGCTAAGGGCGCGCAACTGCACTATAAATAGAGTTGGAGTGAGGGGCAGCGCTTCATGCCACAAGGCGAACTGCAGACTGAGGTACTAACCTGTTGAAGGCTGGTGATCTTAGTTACGCAGGAGAGCCGCGGGCGAAGATGGAACTTCTGCTGGAAAAGCTCCCACCCACCCTACCCCTTAAATAAAAATAAATATATAATATACCGTATTTGCTCGATTAATAGACGACCCTGATTATAAGACGACCCCAAAATCTTAAAATTAATTTAGGAAAAAAACAAAAAGCCTGAATATAAGGACTACGCCTATAGTAAATATTAATTCATGTAAACATTTTTTCCTATGTAATAAAAGCTAAGATTGAGAAAAATATATATTTTTTTATTTCCTTTTATTTGCCAACCTGCCCCCCCCAGTTATGCACATTTGCCCCCAGGGTTGCCACTCTGCCCCCAGAAATGCCTTATACCCCCTATTTGCCACTCTGCCCCATGATGTGCCTTTTAACCCTCTATATGCCAGAGTGGCATATAGGGGGTTAAAAGGCATATCATGGGGCAGAGTGGCATATAGGGGGTTAAAAGGCATTTCTGGAGGTATATATATATAACTGCTAACAGCAATCACACTCCTATCAAGCCAAGGCAGCCAGTACATGCTGGAACCTGGGGATGATAGGAGTGTGAGTACAGCCTCCCTATGCCATGCTACCACCACCACCCCCCCTTACACATCCATGCTATCACACACACACTCATTCACAAACATTTAAATACTCATTCATTCCATTAATCACACATACTTCACACATACTTCACACATACTTACCCAAAAACCCTCCCCCACCCCCTTACCTGAACTGCAGATCTCTCACTCGAAGACTTCTGCAGGGGCCCGGCTGTGCGAGCAACTTCTCTGGCCCCGCCCCCAGAGGAGGGAGGGGGGAGGCAGAATTACAGCTTCCTGTTCTCCTGCTTCTAGCAGAAGAGACGCTGCTCGCGACCAAAGTACCGGTAAGCAGCCTGGCAACCTAATTGAGGTCTGATTAGAAGACGACCTGGATTATAAGACGAGGGGTATTTTTCAGCGCATTTGCTCTGAAAAAACCTTGTCTTATAATCGAGCAAATACGGTATATGGCCCTTGGTAGCAGCAATATGTTATTTTGTGTTTGTGTGCATGATATAAAATTGAATATCGATGTTACAAAGGGCTGTTTCAAATGTCAATTATATGTATATATTTATAATTATGTATCTTCATACATTTGTCTTAGCAAATTTCAACTACCAAAATAGCAACATAAAAATGCTTTAATATTTGCAAGAGTACATTAATACAGAAAACAGACATGAAATCTTACTCAAGTTTTTAAGCTTTATTATTTTAATAGAATTACAATCTGACATAAAATAAAGAGCTTTTGCTAAACTCTATAAAGCAATACATGCACCTACCATAAGCAACCTCTATTAGTTTTTTTGATTTTTATTGCCGCATCACTGCACTGAGGTGCAATAAACATTCAATGTCATCTTTAAATTTACCCAAGAGTAAACAGAAACTGTCCTCTATAAGAGTGGATCATTATTCCCAAGGAAGACTATTATTACATGGTTTAGCAAAGCACTGTATAAAAGCTACATAGAATAACATTATTTTGCTAAACTGTGCAATTAGATTTATACAGTATGATACTATTCACACATATTATTAAACTAAGAGATGATATAATGCTGTCATTGCATAGCAAAGCAGACTAAATATAAATAATATACACATCTATTGTGCAAAATGCAAGCCCAAAAAGTTAGCTGCGAGCAGTAACTAGGAAGAAAATGATTAAAAGTGAACATTAGCTAAACGTTCTGTAATGATATAAATATACACTAAAGGTAAAGAACCATAGTTTATTTTCTATACAAATATCTACACAAGGTACTAAAAGGTAGAACATCCCCCTAAAGAATCCAACTTCTGTCAGCTGGCTAAAAGTACAGTTTGTGTCCTCATGTCTTATAACTCGCGTAATCTTGTTGAAGCAGTATATTTGAAAAAAAATATATTATAAGTTTCAGTAACTAAGCATTTTGACTTGGACAAGGGATCAAATCAAAGCTATGTTTTGTTGATGTAAAAAAAATTAACAACAATAACAATAAAATAATGTTTTTTTTTAAATAATGTAAGTGCTTATCATATGTTAATTAAAATTCAGATGTAATTTAAAACAATGTATTTAGAAATAACAAAACCTTGAATAGCTCAATAAAACATGGTGTAGTAACTCAAAGTACACAATTGGCTTGTAAAGGCTCCTAATTCTACAATCACAAAAACCTTAACTAAGCTTGTACACCAATAATTGAATGTTAGTTACAAGCCGTCTACATTAAATATGTTTAGCAAGTTTAATGATATATTAAAATACCTTTATTATTTTTCAAGGGTCTGTGGACTAAAACTGAAATCATTCCTCCGTTGAGTAAGACCTGGCAACTTTGAACTGAATAATTCCACAAGAAGCCACGCTGAGAGCCATTTTTTCATTAATATTTAGTCTGAAGGTATGTTACAGGAGAAAACATTGGGCTTTTTGCTTAAGTTTAAACATCTGCCTTACTTGTTTTGCACACACAAAAAACACAGCTCAAGGAACCCATCCAAAGATTCTTATAATTCCGAAATTATTACTAGATCCACGTTGGTAAAAATTATAGGTCAATGTTGTAAATCCAAACATTCTGAACATTAGTATTTTTGTAATATATCCAAAGGTGACCCACTATAGCCAGAAACATGTAGCCTCATGTATTTAAATCACAAGATATCATACTGTAACAATGCAATGCTTACTTATAATGTAAATCATTTTAGATTAAAATGGATTTGACATTAAAACAATCTTCTTGAAAAATGACTTGATAACAAAATCTAAACATTTAAATTTCTCAAAAATTATTTTAAAATTTAGAATAGCCTAATGCAAGTTTTCACGTTTTTGTGACTAATTTTGTATGATTTCTTTATTATTCATGAACATTCTAATTATGCATGCAAAATTGTACTTATGTATTATAATTTATAGAGTTTGTATATATTGGCTAGTAATTTCTCCTATGTGTTTTGTCTTCAGTACATAACAAAGAATCTGGAAGACAATTATAGACTTAGCCTTAAGTAGTAAAGAAAAAAAATAAACACTTAGATTATTAATTATTTTTCATGGTTTCTGGTATGGGTTATGACATTGTATTATTTAGTGACATCTACAGCATAAATGTTTAATCACATTCATTGTATTTCAGCTTGTTGTAAAAGCCATTTGTAAACCTTATATTTGCTGTATGCAAACACTACATAAGCATATTTAAACATTTAATTACAAAATTGTACATTTTGTTTGTTCTTTGTTTAGACCATAGAGAATATTATTTTTTTTCTTAATTTACTCTTTTATCCCAAGCAAATAATTTTTAAATTGGATACTTTGAGGTTTTTTTTTTGCACTGATATACATTCATGTTTTATGAATGATAATAAAAGAATGCTTATATGTAGCACCTAGGAATGATTTCAAGGATTTAGAAAAATGTAAAAATAATATTGTGCTTGGAAGAAAAAGTATTGAAATTTAAGGTTTTGCTGTGGTAGTAAAAATTTTTTTACATTGCACATTTTGCATGAATGTTTAAAAATATATCCATTAGTAAATTATAATGTATGCTAATGTATGCAATATTGGTGTTGAAAGAACTCTATGTGAAAAGCTCATTTTAAATTTAATTCCACATTTCACTGTTCATTGAAAAATCTGAGAAAGAGGGCAAACAAACTGTCTTGCAATTTCTAAAAGGGAATGCCAGACCTACCAAAAAGACATCTTGTATTTGAAGCCCTTACATAGTGTTCCTACAAATATATTGCTACTGTAAAAATGAAATGTATATAGTTTACTTATTAAAACCTATTATTTTATATACATTCTTTTGTGAGATCGGCTTTTAATGCTACATATTTTACATTAAACATGAATAAAGAGCTAAAATGGTTAACAAAGGTTAATGTGCTGTCTTAAGTTGGACCAGGTTTGCTAGAAAAGAAAAAGAATCAGTGATTTCAAGAAGACATCATATAATGTTGGTACAGTGTAAAACATCTTATTACATTTTCAATACAATTTACTTTCCAAATGTATGTGCTGCGAAGTACACAGAGTTTTCTAGTAATATATGTAAAACAAATTTGAGTAGAGGGCTTATCATGTTATGATATCCATTGTCCAATTTTAAGAAACTGCAGCTTTATAATTGTGGTGATTTGCCTTAAGATTATGTGGCCATAAACCTACCATTAAGATTAGATTTTTTTGTCATCATCTATTGCATATGAAATTAGTACACATGTATTCAATAGTTGATGCCCAACCTACTATTTTAAAATACATGGAAAAAGAAGTTAATGAAGCTTGGCTGTATTTGTTTAAAATACTTAGTTCTAAGATCAAAATGCACTAGAAAAAAGTGCTAACGTACAGGAATTATTTAATAAATCTACAATTTGGAATAAAGAACCTACTCTAGAAACAAACAAGCTTGTTACTAAACTCTCTTGTTATATCTTCTAATGTGCAACCAAAAATATGTAAAAAACTTATTCTATGAAAATATATATATATGTACATGCATTCTTTTGTCATTTTCATTCTATAGAATATGGTTAAATATTAAACATTCCGGATGTTGTTTAAAATTAATCTCCACAATCGTTGTAACATTTCAATTTAATTTGTGTATTTTGTTAACTCACTGAATACATACTTTATTAACTGTATATAAATTTACAAACACACATGCATACTTGCAATGCTAAATGTGGTGCTTATACCCGCCTTCAAAAATGCAAGATTGATCCAATTACCTTTGGTAATCACCAGCTGAAGTTTGTAAAACCCCAGTCCCTAAATAAACGTATGCTTTTTATTCCAGGTAAGCTATCAGTTGTCATTTTGTATGATTAATTTTATTACATAGGGGCTATTAAAATAGTTTGCACATAATATATACGAACAGTCATTGGCCTTTTGTATTCAACTTTTTTTTAAATGCACATCAGCAACCTTCAATATATATATAATATAAATATATATGTGTGTTAATTCAGAGGACCTGTTATTTTGTTACTTTACTAGCATCCCCTTTATATAAATATATGTATTTTGTAATATTATATATAACTACTCTTACTTCAACTTCATATACAGTTGTCTATTTTCTCAGTTACAAGCACTTAACTAAATATAACAGTTCGGCAAAGAAATCAGGACAAATCAGTTTAAATTTAAAGGACACAAATATAATTTAAATAAATAGCAAGATATTGGATCTGACCAATATATATTTTATATGTAAATTAAGCAGTGTTGGCCATATGTTAATGATGCTAGACAGGTATTAGATATTGGTTATTAATTATATAAATGGTGCAATTGCTAAAGCTGGTATCATAGTGGAAATTTTTGTCATTTTACAAAGTAGACTATCTGAATAAAATCTCATTTATTACAAGCAAAAGAAAAAATGGAAAAATTAAATCTCAATTTGAATGTGGCGAGGAGGCTAGAGAAATAGTTATACTGGTAACTCAAATAATATTTTTCCTACATGACTACAATCATTACACACAGTTGCATTAAATTATATTGAATCTGATTTATTAAATTATACAACTCGAGGCATGTTTTTTTTTTAAAGAAATAATACCCGACTAGTAAATACTATACTATATTTAACAAGGTCAATGGTAATTCTAAAGAGTACATTTTTGGTATTTGCATTTTAAATTTCAGTTTTAATTAAGACTAAAACATTTACACTCCCTAAAGAACCATTCAATATCGAGGATATGTTGTAATCAACTAAAATAATTCATAATTGCTGTACTCATAACTTAGAATATCAGTGCAATTAAAGGGAATGCAATTTGTTATTCTACAATTAATTTCACATATGTTGATTTAAGAAAAAACTTTGTTTAAATGTTCTAGATCTGTTACCTGGTAAACCCAGTGACAATAGTAGAACAGGTAAAACTGTGTATGTTAAATCAGTTGTCCAACCTTTTAGTAAATACAGCAACACTGAGACTGAAAATTTGAGCCAGGAATAGATTCTATGGCAAGTAGCCCAGGGGCCCCTGACTTCGCCAAGCAACATGTCCCACAGTGTAATCCTCCAAACAGCTATTCATTTAATCTTTGCCCCTAATCAGCTCATCTATGCCATCTTTGCACCAAAACAGCTTTTCTGTTGCATCTTTGTCACCAGTCTGCCTGTGTCATATTTGCCCCAGTTTGTCTGTGCCACCTTTGCCACCAAACAGCTTGTAGTGCTCTGTGTGCCTGTACCATCTTTGCCCCCAAACTGCTAGCCTGTACCATCTTTGCCCCCAAACAATTTACCTGTGTAATCTTTGTCCCCAGACAGCTTGTCAATGCCCCTAGACATTGTGTCTGTGCCATCTTTGTTCCCAGCTTGCCTGTGCCATCTTTGTCTCCAAACAGCTTGCCATTGCCATGTTTGCCACCTGTGTGTCACTCTTGATCTATGCTGTGTGCAGACTGATTTAGCATGCAGGAAGTGAATGTGATGTCACGTCCTGTCCAGTGGATCAGTCAGATACAGTACAGAGTGCAGGGAGATAGTGTGAGATATCATCCAATCATTACACTCTCAGTGCTGGTAGGTGCAAGTATCTAGCGGCTTTAAAGGGGCAGGCAAGTGGTCCCAGGGGTGGAGGGCCTGGGCACCCCTGCCTCAGATAGAAAAGTTATATGTTTATTATGGGAAAGAGAATTGCTATGAGCATCAGAATGGTTGAAAATTTTCAAACTACCTAATATCCTATTTTATTCAATGTGTTCCTCTAATTAACACCATTTGTTAGCTGGAATAGAATTGCATATTGTATATCTACTTTTTAAAAAAACTATCACATGCATATTGTTTTTCTCTCTTCTAGGGGGTGTACATACGTGTATGCTTACACGCACACACACACACATATATATATATATATATAATATATATATATATATATATATATACATATACCCAGTTATCAGTGATATGTGTATTGCCTTGGGGAAAAAAACATTTTCATCATGCTTCCTCTTTCACCCTTTTTTAGCAAACCAAGAACATGACATTTTGTTTTAATGAAATATGAATATTACCATTTTTATCTGAGACTATTTTTCAGGCCTAAAACTAGCAGACTATTTAGATTGTGTGGTTTCTGTCAGAATTCAAGAAAATAAGGGTTAAATATTTTCAGAACAAGGAATTGATTAATTATTTTGCAAGGGGGATGTTTCCAATGGAAGGAGTGTCATATGTTGTTTGATACCCATAGTATGTATAGCATTTTTATTATTTTAAAATTGTCTCTGAGATCATACAGTAGTATTGTACTACCATATGTGGTACGTCTATGTACAATATTTCGCTCTTGTAATCTAAACACATAATACATATCCCTGCACACAATATACTGTTAATATGGTAATCTGGACACATTTCTAACTCCTAGGAATTTTACCAACACGGTATTTGATATATTCTAGCTTGAGACCAGCTTTCACAACATCAGCCTCAGAAACATAATTCAAAGATGCCTACTGTATTGTACAAACACCATATATGAACCATGGCATTAAGCATAGGTCTCCTTGTTGATTATTTCATATTTGACTATTTTCAGATTTCAGCAAACCTTCAGCTTCCTTAAGACAGAGGCAATATGGCAAATGGGAATTACTCCATTTTAAATACTGGAAAAATTCCCAGTGCAAAAGACAGAACATGAACATATGAGCTGATGGGTTATTGAGGTGGAGCTGATGGTTTAATTGCTGGCTCCCGATTTAGATAGGTGGCCCAATAGACCAAGTTAAAGATCCCAAAGAGGAGTGGAAATGCTATTCTTGATAGTCGGTCAATTTTGCTGACACTGTTGAATGTTTTCTTGGGTTCTGCAGGCTTTGGTTTTGGGTCAATCTCTTTTGGTTCTATTGTTGCACTTTTAGCAATGGTTGCCAAGCCAGGATCTCGAGCTATTGGTGGGTAGTTTGCAGTTGCAGAAGCATATGTGTTATTCTTCTTCATGAGAGGATCCTTCACTTTTTTTGGCTAAATAATGAAATAACATATATGAACAGAGAACAGCAAGTAGTGAAACATATCTGAATGCTGCATAATGATAAAAAGAAAAACAAAACATGCTTTAAAAACCTTCTTGCTATTTCTACAAAGAACACGTAGAAAGACTCAGAAAGTGAAAAGAAACAACTAACAGGTAGTACTCAACTTGTACGAAAAAGAGACATATACAACAAGATAAATGGGTCTCTTAACTTAAAACATCCAATTTAATATACCTCATTATGTGTGTGACATATACTTCATTGCTACATTTAACTGGGACAGTTTTGCACCCACAAATATGGTACAATTAATGTGGTAGTTTAGCATTTTGAACAATGGTCTGAACCATCATAAAAAAAAATATGGAATAACCTGGATACCATCATACAGAAATCTATTAATAACTGATCAAAAGCCTGGACTTTACAGATTGTTTCTGTTTCATGGTCCTAGAATTGCTTATGCCAAATCTACTTGAAGCACTTTAGCTTTAATTCTGTAATATGTTTGAAAATGAGACCTACATGTTTTTGACAATAAGTACATCTCATGTACTTTTTGTTTCCCGTATTTCCATGGATAACCCAGTAGTACTCTCTACTTTCTACAGTTAAAAGATATTAACAGAGCTACCCGGTAATGTACATACCTATGTTACATACCTTGAAATGCATGGAAATATTTTGTCTCCAGTGTTGTACTTAGGTTATCTTTAAACAGCTCTTCATGCAAACGGTCACATATAAAGTACACAGTCAACAAGACTGACTAATACATTAAGTGCATTTTCCAACAATATTTTATCCAATTGGAATTTACCACAGAATATTACTACTTGCAAATAGAATAGTTATATAGACCTATCTTCTAGAATGCTTCTATAAAAAATGGTCTTATAATGGTTGGATTCAAGTTACTACACACATACGTATATAATAAGGACAAACGTGTTTTGCTCATGTTTAGTGTATAAATATATAGTTGAATATATGTTAGCTCTTGTGTCCAGATGTTAAATGAAGTAATTATTAAAAATAAATAAAATGTCCTTCTCTTTTTCTTTACATGTTAAAGTATGCTGTCTTTGCAGCGTGAACATGTTTTTAAAATATATAATTTAATGCAACTATTACTTCCAATTACAATAAACAGATGCATTAAAATTATAATATTTCCTAGCATATATTGGAATATGCCAGGCCCAGACTCGTTATCGGGCAGGTAGGGCCACACTATGTAATAACCTGCTGCCATCCTTAATGTGCCGCCTCATCATTGCCAGTCCAGCCCTATAATATGCTGTTGCTTTACAAGTATACCAGATTATGCTATAATGTACTATTATGACATACTATATTAATGCTAATTATCCAAATTATACAACTTTTTTATTACATGGACAAAACGCATCACAGTCCTTGTAAAGTAAATGACTTTAAATTTCAACATTACCTTTTCTGGAACCACACTTTTTCCGTCCCATGCATAACCTCGTTTTGTAAAATAATTCACAGTTGCAAATTCGATCAATGCAGAAAACACAAATGCATAACATACTGCAATGAACCAGTCCATGGCTGTGGCATATGCTACCTTTGGAAGAGAGTTTCTGGCACTGATGCTCAAAGTGGTCATAGTAAGTACTGTTGTTACGCCTGCAAGCAACAATGTATAACAAATTACTAATATTAATACATCAGTAAACTTCTGCATCTCTTCTGACACATATGTTTTACCTGGTTCCATTCCTCTAGTCTGCACATATAGACTGAAGGTGCCAAGTATGAGTGTTACCTTTCTACATGAAGATAAAAAGCAAAGGAGCAAGACATTTGGGATCCCTGTCAGCAGCGATACACACTTCTCTGTTGGCCCAGTTGACCAAACCCTGACATTGAAATATAGTTATATTATTATTTTCTGACTCTGCATTTCTCTGCAACATTTTGCTGGAAATTAAACTAAAAGTGAGTTGGAAAACTGTGAAATGTTACATGTTTGTATTCCCCATATCTACCGTGTTTCCCCGAAAATAAGACAAAGACACACTATGGCTTATTTTCAGGGGATGTCTTATTTTTTATTAAGTATGGTACAACAATCTACATTTATTCAAATATACTCATCTTGTCTGGGGGTACAAATACTCAGAAACAGCAGAGATAGGCCAGCAAAGCTGGTGTGTTAGGGCTGGCTTATTTATCAGGGATCCAGCGAGAACTGTCTCCAATCTGCACAGTGGAGCTCGGGTGATCTCTCTGGGCTTAGTAGCAGACTGCTTGCTGAAGCTTTTCCCCTATCCCCTGGTGTTTGTGTGGGGTGAGAGAGACCCACAGATTGTTGCTGGTCAGTGCTGGGGAGCAGCAGCTTTACTGGCGTTTGTGTGGGGTGAGAGCTGCTGCTCACCAGCACTGACCAGCAACAGTGGGTCTACAGACTGTTGCTGGTCAGTGCTGGGAAGCAGCAGCTTTACTGGTGTTTGTGTGGGGTGAGAGAGACCCACAGACTGTTGCTGGTCAGTGCTGGGGAGCAGCAGCTTTACTGGTGTTTGTGTGGGAGAGAGACCCACAGACTGTTGCTGGTCAGTGCTGGGAGAGCAGCAGCTTTTACTGGTGTTTGGGGGGGGGTGAGAGAGATCCACAGACTGTTGCTGGTTGGTGCTGGGGGAGAGAAACCCACAGTGTTGAGTAAAATGGCAGCAACAGCTTTACTTCATCCCCCTGCTCCTCACTTCACTGAGGAGACTTTTACTTTCACTTTCTATGTCTCCTCCCTCTATACCTCACTGCATAGCCACGCCTATCACTATGTCTTGTTTTCGGAGTATGGTTTATATTGAGCAAATGCTTAGAAATCCTGCTACGGCTTATTTTATCGGTATGTCTTATTTTCGGGGAAACACTGTAGGTACCCAGGGCATCACTACAGTTAACCTGAAGATAATAGTCTTAGTAAATAGACAGAGAAAAGTCGTATTATCAATTTTTAAGAATCTCTGGATGAAAATGGAAAATAGACATGTAGTGCTCAACTTGTACATAAAAAGAGGGATTTTAGTGCCTTTTCCTGCAGTTGATTATCTTGCTTTAAAAGAGTACTTGTTTTGTTAACTAGACCATTGTACCTTAAAACTCCAAGGTTAAATAAACATTTCCCAAAGTATGAGTTTAAGCAAATAGCATTGTTTCTGACTCATTATGAAGGGACTTTTTCTAAAGCAAAAGTTACCTTCAAGTATGAATATTTAATATCACCAACAATTGATCATATAAGGAGCAGCATAGCCTTATTTTGATGTGAAACATAGAATTTGACAGCAGAAAAGGTACTTATCAACAAATCTTGGCTGTTCTTCTAGATGTAAGGCCTTGATGTTAGATTCAGGATTTCCATGCATGTTTAAATTCTCTCCTGTATTGGCCTCTACCATATCTGCTAAGAGGCTGTTCATCTTTTCTACTACTCTCTCGGTAATGTAACCTGTTCTCATATAATTTTTTGTTGACCTCAATTCAATTTAAAACATGCAAATTGGTCAAAGAACTTTTTTCTTAATGTTAGTTAGAAAATTAGACTTCTGACTCATATAACTCCTCTCCAGCTGCCTCTACTGAAAGTAGGGAGCATTCTTAAGTAAATTCCCTTAATTCTAGCCCACGGGAACTATTCACATTGAAATCAAAAGGATTAGCAGCAGCCAATCACTATACCACATACTGTATATTATATATGCAATACACAACCTGATGTTTTGTTGCCACACTGATTTCAAAGGTAATGGAAATATACATATTAATTCTTCCTGGTTTCAGTTAATGCAGCCATGGGAGAAGTTAGGTAAGTTAGAAGTCTCCAATAACTAAAGAATGCTTGCACCAATCTGCAGTAAAATGCATGTAAAATTTACTCTTAGTTTGCAAAAAATAGAACTTGGGCATTAGGTTGTCCGTTTATTACTGGCCTCACCAACAAAGTGCTGGTGCTGCGCAACAAGATCCTTCCTGTGCTGCAGTACGTGGCTCAGGCCTTGCCCTTGCTGGACACCATACACCGAGCAATCCACCCTTACAATTGGACTATGCCCTGGTTCTATTCAGACATGGGCAAATTTGTAAGGGAGCACCAACTGGAGGGAGTTAAACAAGACCTGTTCCCCCCCCCCTGTGCCATCCACAAGCTCATCAGAGCCAAAGACACTGTTGAGAACATTCCAGGGCTCCCTGCTGCCACAGCCACGACTGTTTGGGCTAATGTGGCATTCAGCAGGTATAAAGACATTGCATGGATGGCCTTTCAGGGAGGCCTACCCCTAAAGGTAATTTATGCATGCCAGGGGGCTGTGCAGATATAGACACTGCTCACTGAACATTGTGGAGGAGGAAACTGCCCTTCACTTGTTCTGGCAATGCCAGTTTGCACTGGCCTTGTTCAGAGCCCTGGAGTTGGAACTCAAGCACTCTATCGAGGGAAAGTACCTGTCCTACCATTCTGTACTTTACGGAGTTTTTCCCAGGAACACACACTGAGAGCACCATTGATGATGCTTGGAGTCTCATGTGTTGTGTAAAGGACACTCTATGGTTTACCAGGAAACCCCTGGTGTTGGGGAGGGAGCAGGTCACAGTCCGTGACTGCTGCAGGCTTATCCACAGTCTGCTGAGGGACTACTCACATAAGGACAGTCTAGAGCCTCATCTCCCTCGACCCCCTTTACGCTCCCCCTCACCCACCCCGGCCATTCCATTTCCCTATTTCTCCAGGCTGTTTCCACTAATGTGCTACCCATATGTGCCATGTCTGGAATTGTAATTGTACACTGTTTTTACTGATTATTGAGCTTTCCGTCGTACTCAAGTCTGAAGTCGTACTCTAACGTGTATTGCCCTGTGCTGCGTTGCTGTACTGCTTATCGACTTTCTGTTTTTACGAACAACTGTTTACCGACATTATGTTTATTGAACAATAAATATTCAATAAAAAATATAATACTGGTCTCAAAGACAGTCTTTTAATTAATTAAATCTGTCGGTTATTAAACTATATTTGCGACATACCTATAGAAAATTTCTACTACCTAGAATTGTGCTATTGTATTATCTGACACTGTAGATACTGTAGAATTGATTTTTTTTCAGCAACATAATATGTTTAATATGTCCCATGAGATTTTGTAAAAATTTTTGAAGGTGGCAAAGTCACATACTAATAGTGGAAGTACTATTCATTTAGGTCAATGTATATTGCTGGGTGGAAATATTTGATGAGTGTTTTATTACCTTACTTATCAAATCAGAACCAGTTTTTTATGCTGTTATGTGATGCAATATAATATATTTCACATGTTCCCCAGGGAAAAAATTATGTTGTGACTGATTTAATTAACCAAGGTTTCGGTGAACATGCACTGTGAATTGTCACACAGTGTCAAACTGCAACAAAGGATATCCAATGGAGAATACAGTTTTGTTTCAGGTTGCATCTGGACATTTTGTGCACATCACTTTCCAGCTAGTTGCCTTGACAACTGAAGATATTAATATATTAAATGTACTGCAGTATTTTCACTATGTTGCTCATTATAAAAATAATGAGAAAATCAGGAATGTTAGTAAATGAGCAGTTTATTTTGTATCAAAAAGATGTAGAAAATTTTGGAAACTTGTTTCCTAATGATGGCAGGTTTTACATTCCCGTAGGGGGAAAAAAAGCATAAATAAATACTAACAAGTATGTTTACGGCTGAATATCAAGTAGGTTGTGTTGCGTAATATTGCACAGAGTGTCTTTAAAAGCACTTTTTGTAATTACTGTAATACAGTAAATTAAAATTAGAATTACATTTAGATTTTTTGATAAGGAACAATCAGGCACTATTTCAACATTTAGAGAATTAATATATTTTGTATAATTTTGCCTGAAACCTTCTAAAAGGTAAATGGGCTTTTTTTCTTTTTTTTCTGGAGGGGGGGCACTAAATTTAAATACTTATAAAAATATTTTTAACACTAAAAACATAGTTTTCATTAAAAAAAAATCTGAGTTATGGAGCATTATGTGAGAGATCATCCTGCCAAGAATTGCATGCTATTTCATTGCATAAAAATCATACCTAAAACTTACCAAATACAGTTCTTGCAGGGACAGACTCTCGGTTGAGCCAGAAGGAGACTTGAGATAATATAACGGTCATAATACATGGTAAGTAGGTTTGAATTACAAAGTAACCAATCTTTCTCTTCAAGTGGAAGTGAGTTGTCATGACAACATATTCACCTAAGGACATAAAACATTTTTTATTTATTATGTTACCATATTCTTTGGTTACCAGCAGACCTTCAGAAATGTTGTGTTATTTATCTAGTAATGTTAGGCATATAGTTTATAAAAAGCAACTTATTTTTTAATAAGCTTTTTTTTGGATGCTTTTATCACTTTTCTTCCCTTATCTGTAGGGACTGTTTTCATAAGTCTAAAGAACATTTTCAGCGTGCACCATAGGGACACCTCTACCCTTTTTGAAGGCATGGGGGAGAGGTTGTCCCCATGGTGCACACACAGCCCCTGCCCTGCTGCAGAAGTGCTCCAGAAGGCCAAGGTAATGCAGTGGGGAAGTGGATCACCAGAGAAAAAAAAAAGAAGCAGATAAAAGGAACAATAAAAGCAGAGATATGAAGACAGTGAGAAGGTAGGGAGACATTAAGAGAGCGAGCATAAAAAAGAGTGTGACAGAGAATGAGTGGAAACGAATTTCATTTTGCAATAGAAAAAGCTGGCCCAAAAGGGCAGGAAATGGATCAAAAATTAAACAAAAAAATTGTCTAAATAATTTTTGGGCCATGTGTAGTTGAGTAAACATAAGCCTTCAGGAAACTACTGGTATATTTATGCCCTTTATGGATATGATAGCTGAGAGGTCACATTTTTGCGGTGTCCAATTGGAAATGCATGTGGGGTTTCTGCAAAATCTGTATTATGTCTTTACTTACTGAACCATCTTGCAACAAAAATGGTAATTTAAATGCTGATGCTTTTAGGTGCATACTAATGCTTGTTGTTCAGGAATATTACTAGGGGAAATTTTCATGTCTATGAAGGTTAATACAGGTAGACAAAGGAGGGGATAGAAATATTTTACAGCTACTAACTACAATTTAGAGTGAATTAGTTTTCTAATCAAAACATAAATATTATAAAGCATTTCAAACTGAGATGTTTCCATTAAGATATTTTATTAAACTATTAAGAAATCTGAACATCAGATGTGTTTTCTCTATCCTTTTTTCCATTTGAATATTTATGGTTTTACAATTCTGTTGCTTATGATATAACATTCCTGTACCATTCTTGCAACCAAGAACTCCTGCAATTCCTATCTTTTCCCATCTTAATTTATACATTGTATTACTAACAATCAGGGCTGCCATCACACCCAGTAGCCGGGCAGCATAGAGTAGAAAGATTGCCCCCCCCCCCACACACACTTGGCCGCAGGGTTGCGTTGAGGTGGGGAGAAGTACATGGAGATACTAATCTATCAGGGAATATCATCAGGGATGCATCTGTTTGGCCCCAAATATATTCTGCAGCATGATAGCGGCATCAAACACACAGCCATTAAGTTAATAAGAACTATCTTTAGCTGAAGAAGAACAATGAGTCCACAAAGTGATGGTATTGCCCACACATAGCCCTGGGTCTGTTTTGGATTATATGAAGAGACAGAAGCATTAGAGGCTGCCTTAATCCACAGATCCAACTGTGGTTAGTTCTTCAAGAAGGCAAAGGGCGGTCACAACACATATTGATTTGATTTAGATTCTTCTTCTGTTCACTCGCTTTCCATTTTGTTAAATGATTAAAATAAACTATTAAGATTTGTATTTTTTGAAAGCATTCTTTCTTTACAACCTTTTTTTCACAACTGCCTAAACTTTTTTCAGTGGGTGCATGTTAGTATATGCTGCTGGATACTATGTGCATATATATAAGAGTGTGGTGTTAGTGTGTGTGTGAGCAAATGGTGTTGTGTGTTACAGTATGGCATTAGCGAGAGTGTCCATATTCACAGGTAGTGTTAGGGTGCATGTGTATTGGTGCATGGGGTTAGCATGTGTGTGTCTGTTGCTGTGTGTTGTCAGAGTGTATATGTTTATATTAGTATTTGGTGTGTCAGCATGTGGTGTTGGAATGTCATGGGGAGCCTAAGTTTAGTTGCACATGGCAGAGAAGAGCAGGAGAAAGAAAGCGTATGTATGTAACTGTGCGTTGTTAGAGTGAGTGGGTGTTAGAGAGAGTTTGCTCTCTCTAATGTATGTGTATTAGTTATAGGGGCCCTGAAGAAATACTGCAAGCAGGCACCACTAACCCTAGGCACGCCACTGTTCTCATAAAGTTTGCTTATGGGAGGATCATAAGATGAAGTGATTGGTGGAGCAATGGAAGTCTGTCCTGGGCCCCAAGATTTCTTATGGCGCCCTTGTAAACAATTGTTATTATTAGTATTGTTATTAAGCAGCAATAGCAGCAATTTAGTACGAGCAAATTTATAAATACCAGGGTTTCCTTAGAAACAGTCCTTTTTTCTGTGCCTTGAGGTAAAAAAACAGTCATTTCATATAGTTTATTTTTTTTTGTTTAATAGCAATATATATGAATGAACTTCACTTTCCACTCTTCTTTAACCCAAATATTTCTATGCTCACGCTATAAAATGACATTTTCATTGTCAAATTAATGTCATGATTAATGAAGTATTTAGCAGAAAGTATTGGACCACAAGTGATTTCTGTTAAACAGAGATTCTTCTACATTATGCAAAAAATCAATATAATGTAACCTACAAAATATATTGAAGCATCAATAATTGTTACAAACCTGTACTAGACTGGACAATTCCAGATGCCACAGTTTGGCCTAAAAGGTCATATTGATTCAACCGTGAGCCATCTTCAGCAACTACAACAGATTGTGCTGGTTCTCGTGTCCATGAATACACCACTTCGGCTCTTGTATATGCATCTATATAGACAAATATACAACAGAATTATTGCTGAAGCCATATACAAGGATAGAGAAACACTAGTCTAAATTGCTTAAGGTATTAATACATTATTCTGGAGCATATTATAACACTTCTGTAATGTTTTTATATTTCTCATATTTTCCAAGTATATGAAATGCTATCTTAATTGATAGTTTAAACTTACAGCTGCCAAATTTCAAGGGACAAGCGTGGGCATCCATAGGAAAGTCTTCCAAATGCATTGGGCATTCAGCTCTTACAGTCAATCTGTAAAAATGACAATTCGGCATCAAGCAATATTGTTGTAGTGTCAGTGAATACTATTCAACACACAACTACCTTATAGAGAGTATCCGGAACTAATGTCAGTCTTCTGCATTAATTTACTGTTTTACATGACATGATAGCTTAAATGATCATATTTTAATATGACGTCTTTAATATTTATTGAACTCTGGGCAAGCAACCCCCCCCATGCTCCATAGCATGCAAGCACGCCCCCCACCAACACCACAATAAAGCAAAAAACAAGTACTTGCCACACTGACTCTGCAGATTAGTAGGAGACCCTAGTGTATCTCTGCATGAAACACTATGATGCCACATGCGCAGGGCATCGGAGAAGCACAATACTATGCCGATGGCATAGCAAATGCATGGTGCGGGTCCGACGAATGACCCTTTGTCCCCTCCTTCACTGTGCCATACACTCTTTTCCTCCCTCAAGTAGTTTAGGTGTAGATCAAATAAACTATATATGGAAACACAGCACTGCAGTTATAGATCAATTTAATAAGACATACCTGTATTTGCAGGTACAGTGTAAATAAATAACGTATTGAAACATAGCATTGCATGTATAGAGCCACTGAATAACACACAAAACCAGCTTTGTAAACTCAGCATTGAAGTTAAAGATCAAATAAAAAATACATGAAAACCCTAAATTGCAGACAAAGATCACAGGTCTCAAACCTCAAAGTCCAGCTCTGGCACGTAGAATTTACACATTTGCCCCAGCACCCAGATTACATCCACAGATCCTGCCCAGCACCCACACTGGATGCATATTACATGTTATTTTCCCCCCAAATAGCTAGTCTGGGCCATCTTTACCCCAAACAGCCTAACTCTGCCATCTATGTCCTCAAACAGCCTGCCATTGGCATCCTTGCCCCCGAACACTTATACATCCATATTAACACACATACTCACTAATGAAGCAGGGTGACATAACATGACCCCGCTGTGTTCATGCTTCCACTGGGCAGTAAAGATAGGTGACTTGCACAGTAGGGGGGCCATGGCCCTCCTACAAATTATTGTGCCCCCCTTTGCCCTGTGTTAAAAACAGCCCTGCTTCTGGAGTCACATTTCATTTGGGTGGGCACATGGAGGGCACGATTATGTATAGGAGGGCCATAACCCCCTCTGCCCCCATTATGGACATAACTGCTAATTTCATTAAATAGAAACTGCTATGTTGTATATAGTACTATAGTGGCATTTAGGAAGTCAATGAAAACTGCAAATTACCGTAATTAAAGACTGTAAGAAGAAATTATGTTGTTAGTTGAATCTGTCATAACATATTAACCTATAAATCTGGACATCCCTATGTTTTATAAAGTAGCTACATATCAGTAGGTCAATTGCTTAAACAAAAAAGAAACTTCTCGAAATGCATTTAATTCATTTTATTTGTCATATTTGTCTCACCTAGATGCACCCTAACATAGCCAGGGGCTATGGCTATTTTTATCTTATCTTGCCTAGAGCTATGATTTTAACAATGTTACATTGTAAGGAGGATGGTTTTAGAACATAAACTCATGAAGAACAGTAAAGTGTTACAGGATTAATTCATGTTTCAACTATACTAGACATATACATTTCTAAGGTTATTTGTTGTATTGAGTATGTCCACTCTTACACCCCTTATGCCAGTTTTTACTTTCTGATTTTTGGATACTGTCCCACACTGCAAAGTGTCTCTTTAGATGCACAGATGGCAATGACCCCAACTAGTTCTATACTTGCCTTGCCTCAAGCTCACCCCAACACAGGTCTCCCAATTTGCTAAGAGGTTTAAGCTAAAAGGCGTTTACAGGCAAATTTATTATTTGCCCAGGGAAACAAAACACTCCACAATGGATTCCATGAACCGGCATAGACTCTTTACCTAAAAAGGAGTAAATAGCTGTTCAGTAATGAAGTATGTTATTTAACGCGGGAGGAGAAGACATTAAGAAATAAAATTGCGGTACCCACAATTCACAATTGAAACACACAGACTCTGTATTTTAGAAATTGTTCCTAATTCGAAATACATTTGTGAATAGGTAAAATTGACAATTTAATCAAAATCTGAATATATGCTTTTATGAGAAATTGCATAACATATCATACAACATTAATGCATATTTACCTCATCGTATAAAGAAGAGTTCCATCTTCTGTTATTCGTAACAGTTTGTTTGGCATTGTCATATTATGAGCCACAGACTTCTTTCCATTATGAAAAAAAGTGTCTGGTGTCCAAATTTTACTAGCCATTAAGTTATTTAGACGGAGTACCGTCATTGGACCCTTGAATTTTAATCTTTCATCCCTCCAGCCTTGACGAAAAAATACATCAATAGTGTATTCCTAGAATTATGGGGGTAAATGTAAAATGTACATTAAAAATACATTATATTAATTAAATTCTATATTCTTTAATAACATGTAATTAAAACAAGGTTGTATCCTTTTATGTAAATTAGATTTTTCTGAGTTCTAAAAATATAGATGTGCTATAATGAAGAAGTTTGTTTTTTGTTAAACAGTTTATTATTTGCTTTAGTCATACATTAATTCTCCATTTGCAAATCTTATTCCACAGTAAATCTGACACTTGTTATAAATACTTTTGATAAAAAATACTTAAATAACAAAACTGAGAGAGGTAATTCAGCAATGCATAAAAATAAGCAATGAATATCTAGCAAATTATTTAAATAACAGTTTGTTACTAAGGTGTAAGAAACTTTGCAACAATTTAAAAAACATGTCTTTACATAACTCCTGAATTGCACGTTACCACAAATGTGCACGTTCATCAACATGAAAAAGGTTAGGAGAGTTGCTTGCTTTTTTCTTCTTCTACATATGTCAACATTATGCATTAAGTCGAAAAATGCATATTTTAGGTAACTGATTATTACTGATATATTTTGCTAGTTGCAGGTAGTGGACATAAACTTAACTGATACCCAGCGTTAATGAAAAGTTGCGGCGTTATTTGCCAGATTAGTAAAATCAGCTACTATCTTTTTAGTAATGTATATTTTATACATCTACATGAGTGTTAGTTGAAAGGTTCATGTTTACTATGATTATTATACTAAGAAAGTCGGAAAAATACTGCTGTAGTTCTTGCTTACTTATTACTGCCTGGGCAAAAAAATTGTTAATATATTCTTGCCTGCTATTTTATTTATGTTTAACAAAACAGAACAAAATCAGAGCATTTCCAACTAATACCATTCAAAAAACAACTATCTAAAGCATAATTTTCAGGGATTCTGTCACATTATATGGCAATATATTGCTTAACCCATCACTATATAACCAATGCCATTTTCCAATATATTTTATTGTATGTTTAAAATGTTATGTTTAAATGTTTGCTGGAATGTATCTTATGTATAAATGAGAATTCATCTTTGACCACAGATCTTGAAATCATACTCAATATACACTAAATGTTCTGATACTGACCATGTCATGATCAGAAACTGGTCCAAAGCTGGTGACAAAGATGTCTGTATTCACTTCAGTTACACGTTCTGTTGAAGAAAAAATTAGGATGTTCAGTCTATACTAACAATGATATAGGATAGGATATATAGGATGCGATTAGTGATACCTCAAGTCTGTTTAATCTATTTAATAATACATTGGCTTTAACATTAACTAACCCAATAATTTATGTCTTACAGACCATAGGGCTATCTCTTAGGTTTAAAAGTGTTTTTACTTTTAACAGTGTCTTCACCTAACTCATCAACATTTCATTTTTTTACTGGACTAAAATCATTGTCACAAAATGAGCTGTAATCCAAAATGTAATCAATGAAACTTGCACTTTTACGTGAAACAAAGCTTTTCATATTTTTCTTTCCATTACTACTACTACAATTACTACTACTAATGCGGAATGTCCATATTATACAAGATCAGTTCCTATAGAAGCACACGTGATCCATGACTGCCCAGATGTGGAATTACTAACAGTAAAAAGATTGCTATAACAACACATTATTGGAGCTGAATATTGAGTAAAAAGTAACACAACAGAATGGAGTACCTCATAGATCAAAAATAATTAATACTCATTGAGTTACAGAAGTAAGCATGGTAACCCTAAGTCACATGGATACTAAGAATATTCGGTGATCATCAAGATCTCTTGGGGATTATTAATAATGCATGAATAAATTAGGAAAATGGAAAGCCAGTGGTGTCCCCAGGAATTAAGTTGACAAGAGGGGAACCACAGTCAAAGCTAGTGGTCTCTTGCGTTGAGTATGTCCAAACAACCACACATCCATTAGACAAGCATACAAATAAATCCTTAAATACGTCATGTTCACACAAGCTTTCCTTGAGCTGCTACACTACATATGCACTTTATAGACACATAGAATGGAATATTCAATTCACTGATATTACTGTACATCATCAAGAGACAATCCAAGTCATGTGTGGTGCAAGGATTTTTGCCATCTTAGGCAAAAAAAAATCTTGCTACTACCTTATATACTGCTCTTGGGGGTGGAGTCATGTGAGCTTATTATACACATGGACCCCCCCCCAAGTCTCCAGTCTCCAGTCCCCCTTCCTAACAAAATGGAAGAGCTTGAGCCTGGAAGACTTGTATAAAAAAAAAAACAGCTGTCTGGCATGTGTGTTCGTAATGGCAGAGATCTTTCTGGGTGCTCATTTAGAGCCCCCCCTCTCCATGTCAGGACACAGCAGCTGCCAGCAGGACCGGCCTTAGGTGCTCTGTAACCGTATATGGGACAACCCCTAAAGTGTCCCCCCTCATCACCCCCAGAGTACTTTTATCCCCTCCTTCACTGTTCTACACCTCTTTTTTCCTCCCATATAGTTCACATATTGCTTAAATAAACATCACATGGAAACACAACATTGGAGGTATTGAATAAGACATACAAACCCTATATTTGCATGTATAACAAATAAAATATGGAAACATAGCATGGATGGTATAGAGCAACTAAATAATACACAGATTGCACGTATACTGTAGAACAACTGGAAAATCATAAACAAACTCCAGTGCAACACCAATCCAGCAAACCCAGATTGCACAAACAGGATTTGCCCCAACACCCAGAGTGCACAAATATGACTTGCCCCAGCACCCTGATTGCATCCAAGGGATTTGCTCAGCCCCCAGATTGCATAAACAGGATTTAACCCAGCATCCATAATACATACAGACACAGGACATGCCAAGATTGCACCCACAGAATTTACCCAGTACCCAGATTGCACCCACAGTGGTCCCCTCTCAGCCTGGCTCAAATGTACTCTTAATTCATTCTACTATATACCCTTTAGGCCCAACACAGTAACAGTAATGGATAGACTACACACATAGACTATACCCTCCCCAAAAACACATGCCTACCCATAAACACATGCATACTCCACCCCTGCACATAAACATCCTAGCTTACATGTGTCCTTGCATCCACACACTTGTATGTCTACAGACATTATTGCATACAAACACACATACAAACACTTTCAAAACGCAAACACACTCTCTCTTCCCTTTCTCATAACATCTCCCCTATCTCATTATAGCTACGCAATATGATGTCATATTCCGGCACTCAGCATCAATCCCTGGCACCACCTGGCAGGGCCGGCCGAAGAATTAACGCCGCCTGGGGCGAAGTTTAAAATGCCGCCCCCCCGCCGGCGTCGGTGGGGGGGGGGGCGGCATTTTAA
>VKOC01006582.1:0-13504 GCA_009364415.1 Spea multiplicata
TTCCTTACCTTTTCTATAGGCTGTGGAATATGGTCGCCCTATACAAATCAATAAAAAATAATAATATAAAGGAAATAAATAATATACGTTTGTAAGGTCACAGGGTGTCTGTGCGTGTGTCCGCGTGCGTGTGCGCAGGTGTTTGCGTGTGTGTGCTCGCGTGTATGTGTGCGGGTTTGTCGCTCAAAACATCCAACCTCCTAGGGAAGGGAAGGGACAAATTTATTTTCTGTGAATGCGGTTTTGACTACGACTAAATTTAGAATAAGGTTTCAACACTGTTTGTGGACACGGGAAATCCACTCACGCTTCATGTTGGGCTGATAAGAAACCAGAGGGCAGAAAGAGGGCAGATAAGAAAATAATACCCTAAATACATATCGAAAAGAATGCTTGTGACTGGATTTGCCAGGAGAGCAGCTGCCTCCAAACCCACCTGACTTGGTATAATAATAGGCAGAAGATCCATACCAAGAACCCATAACACAAGCCACATAAGGCTGCCATCGTAGCCCTCACAGTCAATGTATCAGTATGTAGACGGGAGCAAGGAGGTCCATGTCTGGACTCAACTTTACAGTTGGAGTGACCACCAAGCATTCCCCTAAGAGAGACATTGCATACAATGAGGTACAAGGACAACTCAACCAAGAACAGACAACTGCTAAGTGTCCTGCTCTACGTTCCATCTCAACTCAACAACAAGTTTGATGCTGCTCGCAAGCAATTAGTAGGAAATTTCTCCCTTTGGGGTGGAATCTCTTACGGCTCTCCCCAAGTGTAAAGGTGATGCACTCACGCAAGTGTAAAGGGATACTGATACTTCGTTGATGAAGGCAGAAAAGGGTTTTTAGGGGGTACTGTCTGGGTTTTGGCTAATAAGTTGATGCCTATTGATATATCTACCCCGTGTTAACCTGCTAGGGGGCTGTTACATTTACCCTCTCGATAAAATAAAACTTTCTTACATCCCATCTAAGCTCTTAAGACTTGATGTAACTTTGTAACATGCACTTGGTGGGAGTTTGTTGCAATCCCCAATCCCTATCACAGCGGGGTTTCGGTGGGTTACCCGCTCCGGTCTGCCACGGGTAGACACGCAATGATCCGCATGCGGCCCCGGACCTCCAAGCGCATCACAGACCTGTTATTGCGCAATACGGTGTGGCTGAACGCCAAGACGCCGGAACCCTTTTATGTTTTACTAGCAGCCAAACTGACGCTGCCGACATTCGTTTCTAAGTGTTGTTTTGTTGTTTTGTTTTTTAACAGCCTGTCAGTAGGTATAGAGGAGGCCGGATGCCCTGTTGGGGGTCTTTTGGGGGTCTCCCACTACTAACGTCATTACAGCCTCAGAGCCTTCATGATTCTATTTAACATCTTGCTGTAAGGTCGCAACTCGGTACAAAGACCACAGGTTAGATTCTTTATGAGTGTCGGATCGTTTAAATTGACAGGTTCCTTGAAATATATATCTTGGGATTTTTTTTTTTTTTTTTTTTCTTGTAATATTTTTTTTTTTGCTCACTCTCTGTCAAGAGACCCTTGCCGAAGAACGAAAAGCATCTCCTTATTTATTTCAAGGAAATAAAGTTTCCTTGCCTGTAGGCTGCTTCATAAAAATGCCGACCAGAGAGCTCTGTCCCAGACGGAAAAAAAAAAAAAAAAAAAAAAAACTAAAAATAAATCTTAAACTATTTTAAAGATTCAATCTATCAGACTCTCTTAATAGAAATGGATGGGCCGTCAGAGGTCCTGGAAACCGGCTTTCCACCAGACAGCTCCACATGTCTGGAAATCCAAAAATTGGGTGAAGAACACATAAATTAAATAAAAATAAAGACAAAAAATGGGTGTTCATTAAAACATTCGCAACTATCCACATTTTATAAGTTAACCTCTCTGGACATCTCTTTTCTTTCCAACCTTGATAACTTTTCGAAAGTAACTACGACAAACTTTGCAAACTTTTTTTCCATTCTTTTATTCTGGCGGAAAACAGGCAGAAACGTCATTTTCTACCTCGGAAAATTCTTCGGCATTGGGAATATCTCACAATTTAGTTCTCTTGCACTATTACCGAAGAATTCTTCTACATCCGTCCGATTCTACGGACAAGAGCAGCTCCGAATCCAAAACCCAAAGCAAGGTTCTTCTACGTGATCAGCTGTACTTCAGTAGGTCGGACCTCTGTAGGCGCGCATGAAGAAGGAGGTCCACAAGTGGCTCGTGTTTATACTTGGGGGGGACCCCAGAAAAATCCGCTAAGGGACAAATTGCATTCAAAGAGGTTTGACAGCAACTCAACCGAAAAAAAAAGCAGCAACTTAATAGCCTTCCATCGACAAATTTGTTCCCATACCTTAAGGGGCAATCTTTTGGGGTTCACTCCAGATGTAAAGGTGAGTCCAGCCATAGCCTTCCTAGGCACCCCACCACCACCACCAAAATGTCACAAAGATGAGATTCGATACATGCTGCAATCTATGTTGCACCGAGAAAAATAATAAGATTCCATCTGGAAACCAATATATTCCGAGTTATTGAATTCGGGTCATTTTGCAATAGAAATGGTAAAAAAACAGCGATTCATTTTATCACACTTAATGGATTTGGCTCCATGTATCTCACTTTTTACCTATTTCTGTTGGAATCTATGTGAAAATTCCTATCCAATTACAAAATTGCAGGCACTTATGGATATATTTTAAGTTAATTTGTTAAAAATTATAATAAACTGCAAGTTTTTAAGACTATCTTGGTCTTTTCTTCAGGGATAATGTGGCAGAAGAATAGACCTAGATAGCCTCCAAAGCTTACAATCTATTATACTTCAGTTCACCAATAAAGGTATCATCTTCACCAAATTTTGCTCTTTTTATTTCTGCAGGTAACAGAATACATTTACGAAATCTGTACAAATAAAATACAGGGACGGGGAAGGTTTTTTTTAAGATCTCCTGATTTGTTTTGTTAACTTTCCGCAGAACTCGTGCATCCTTCGACCTATACATCGGTTTATGTGAGGATACAAAACAAACTATTATAGAAACAGGAACTTTTTGGAACCAAGGGCAGAATTTTCTTAAAATAACATCAGGAACATGCAATGTTGATGTGAAAAAAAGGAAGCAATTCAGAATTTGGGTTTATCTGCCATTTTACTCTCATCTGGTAATTTGCAGAAATATTATATGAATTATAATTATTATTGCTATTGTACAGCGCTGTGGAATTATAAAAATTATCCAGAATTTAAATAAATTATTTAAAAAATATTAAAAAATTAATTAAATATAATTTGTCACTTTAATTCCAAAAACAGAAAAAATAAAAGCACCATTATAAATATATAACCTTTATTATAATTATTGAAAAAATTAATGAAAAAAACAAACCCAATGGTGAGTAAAGTTCTTAACCTTATTTTATAGTGGTGCTAAACGTTAACATTTTTTTAAAAAAAAAAACACAAAAAGTATTCCGAGAAAGCAGCCTGCACTTTGGAAGTTACGGGCTGCTTTCTCTGAGTGACGGGCACTGGGCTTGTGTCTACGGGTTGACTAGAGACACACAGGAAGAAGAATATGGTCTAAGGTGGGCTTGAGACCAACAACTAGCTCGGCTATGGTTGCAAAGAGAAGAGGAAGACCAACTGGAGCTAAGTAATCTCGATGAACTGGAGCTTAGTCCGCTCGATGAGATTTTGGTCCTCAGGGGCATCTTTACATGGGCATAGGAACCGGGGGGGGGACACAAATCATTAAGAAATCCCCCCCAGGGCCGTAGGAACCCCCCCAATAGAAATGCCGCAGGAGGAGAGGGGTGCCGTCATATGCCGGTGCTCCTCAGAGACCTCGCGCTCCCACCACAGGACTGCAGGGTAAGTGAACTACAAAGGGGTAGCGAGTGGGTAGCTAGTGAGAGGGGGTAGGGAGGGGTACTATGGAGAGGGGTAGGGAGTGGGTAGCTAGTGAGAGAGGGGTAGGGATGGTAGATAGTTGAGAAGGGGGGGTAGGGAGTGGGTAGATAGTGTGAGAAGGGAGGTAAGGAGGGGGTAGATAGTGTGTGAGAGGGCTTGGATAGTGTAAGAAGGGGTGTGAGAGATGGGGAAAAAGTGGGGATCTGATGGGGGAAAATGCTGTCCCCCCAGATTTTTAGGGGTTCCTACGTCCATGCATCTGTACTGTTATGTCTGCTGTTGTGGGCAAGTCCGACGTGGCCACAGGTCATGATGGCACCTCTACTCAAAAGATCCATCCATGGTGATTAAACATCCCTTTAAATGCGGTCTGCACTTGAGTTAAGTTTCTGCCTGTTTTTCCGTCAAGCTATTCAAGAATAAAAGAATAACGACAAAAAGTTTGCAAAGTTTGTCGTAGTTACAATCAAATAGTTATCAGGGTTGGAAAGAAGACAGATGTCCAAGAAGGTTAACTCATTAAATATTGATAGTTGCAGATGTTTTAATGGACACCCAAAAACAAAGATGTTATGCTTTTATCTTCTTTTTTATTTAATTTATGTGTTCTTCACCCAATTTTTGGATTTCCAGACATGCTTCCTGGAAGGAGAAGTGGAGCTGTCTGGTGGAAAGACCTTTGATGACCCATCCATTTCTATTAAGAGAGTCTAATAGAACCAGCAACAAAGTTCTACATCACTTTAGCTAAGAAAATGCAACAATTATACTGAAATAATTACGTTTCCCAGTGTGTTCTACTTCAAGAAAATATTCCGCAGGATATGGGGGGGGGAATCTCTTTTCCAGGGCATTTCTGTTCTTTCTATGCAGCCGTAATAAACACAAAGCAGAATATTATGGAACAGGCAGAGATTACACGATATTTGTACAGGTGCATTGTAACATTGCCTTTGGTGTGAACATGCGCCTCGTTAGTTATTTCTGGCACGTGGCCAAAACTTTTTTCCTTGATTTAAATTATTATTATAATTTTTTTTTTTTTTTTTACTTCTCGTTCTCGGTTTAGTGGTTCTTTAAGGACCCACGTAGAGCAAATAAATAAATAAAGGAACGACCTCATAAACTCGCCTTCTGTTAACGTGCCCCACAATTTGCAATAAATAGGTCCTTTCAGTGTGTCGCGTTTCACCTGGTATATTGGAAATCAAAGTCCGTCGACACGGACGGCTGAGAATCGTTCTTTAACAAAGCCCGGCTTTTTGCAGAAACAGACTCCGGGGAGCGTTACTAGCCACACCTGGAGCAAAGACGCAATTAGGGCCAGGGTTGTCCCGGGGACGCGCGGTTATAAGCTCAATAATAATAATAAAAAAATAATAATAATTAAGACATTTACAATAAGCCAATTTCACTAAATGCTTATTTGGCATCCCTATATTACATTCACTGTACAAAAAAATGTGTGTGTATATATATATATATATATATATTATATATATATATATTATATATATATTTTTTATTATTATTTTAATTATTAATTTTTTAAATCCCCGTTTCTGTGTTTCTTTATTTACCTCCTCTCTACAGTTAAAAAGGCAGAAGTTACATTAAAGTTACAATGTATATAGAATGTATATAAAATGTGACTCTTACACAGGGATATCTAGTTTGGCCGACAGACACTTAAAGGGACAGTTTACTGCCCCAGATACCCCCACTATAGAGGAACGCATGTCAAAGCGGCTGCCCTCCTGCTCCAATGATTCTTGCCACTGAAGCTGACAATCAGTAGCAGGAAAGAGTTTCCATTAAAATTAATGGGAGCATTTCCCACGCATGCGCGTCTGCCGCGTTTATCAAGCCAGCACTAGAGCTGACTAGCCGTAAGTATATAGCGATATATTATATATATATATTTATTATTTTGCAAAGGGGGGGCACCACAAAAAAATGTTAAAAGGGGCTACACAGCTATTCAAAATATATTTCCCTACGACATAAACCCTGCATATAATAATACACCAAAAGGGCAGCATGAAAGCCAAACTTCTACATTCTAACCTAAAACACTGAACCACATTTGTTGTGTTCTATTTGAAACCACAGTGCCAGTGTTACCATGGCAACAGGATCAACAAATATTTGGAGCTATGTAACACCTTCTACCCAACGTCAGCAAGAATGTTTTTCGAAGGAGGTTTCTGTCAATCAGGTGACTTCTGCTTTTTTTTATTAAACAAGCTCTGTCTGTTTCTGTAGCCGGAACAAAAAAAAAAATGTATGTTTTATGAACACAAAATTAGAAAGGGAGATCGATTAATAAAGGTCTCGACCTTCATTATTTATTCTAAAAAAAGGCATTTTAATTAAAAATTATTTTTTTTAAAAAATTACGCTTTCAGTTCTAAAGTTGCCATTTATATACATTTAAACAAAAAAAAAATGTAATTAAATAATAAACTAAACAATTTTATTAAACTCTGAAATCAGACAATGGAGAGGTTAAGGTAGCCAATTTGACCCAATGCCACATAACAGCCATGCAAAGTCCAAAAATAATGATTTCATCAATATTTTTTACATTTTTATTTTTAATATTTAAATTACACATATTTACTTTTTTTTTTTTTTTTACAAATATTAACTCCTTATTTAATTGAAAAAATATATTTTAAAAGGCGATATTATTGACTTATTTTTTTCTTGCATCAGTAAATCAAACCAGCCCGTTATGTCCTTTGCCGTTGTGCTGTTGGAACCTCCATTGTACTTCTCACGAGACCACCCTGTGACGCCTATGCAAGTAAGTTGGACAGGTGTTCCCGCCCACTCCTGCCTCTAGACACACCCCCATGACAGGTATGCCTATTAGGGGGGCAAGCCCCATTCTCCTAGGGTTTGCATATTAAGAGTCGTGTTAGTAAAATAATGCCGTATACTCACACTCCCCTCTAGCACTTAAAAAATAAATCTTTTTTTGTTTGTTTTACAGGTCAAAATTAAAGGAAAGTATTTTTTCCATCAGTAAGCGCTGTCAGGTTCACCCACGTTGTGAAATACGCGGCAGCGGAAAATAATTATAGACCTGCAGCTGTTTTCTGATCAAAAGAAAGTATTTAACTATTTACCACCGAGCGCTTTCCGTGCTCAATGACTTGTAATATTAAGTATAGGTGTCTAAAAGATCGTCCAACTGCAATTCCCATTATCCACACTCAGTATTGGCATGGATACGGATCATGGTAATTCTATAGCAGGTGAAGACCGACCAACTGAATATATTTTGCATGATTAGAGGTTGCTTCTGAGGATTATCCTCATTCTAGAAAATATTAGATCGTAAGCTCCATGGGCCAGCGACTCCACCAGTATAATCCTGCGGCACCGTGCCGCTTGCAGCTGGCGATTATTTGGATATGTTTGCTATAACCCCAGAGAGAACAGACATGTTTTTGAATTCTTTCTATTTGTAGTCAAATCATCTTTGGGGGGGAGACTAAAGAGTTTCCAGCCGGTGATCAGCGCGGTTTCTATTCAGTCAAATGATCTTTCGAGGGATCTCAGCCACTCAAACTATAAGTTACATGAGGTAAATACTGGATTGAGGATGAGACTCCAGGTGTTGCCCGGAGTCTCCGAGTGGAGTTCTGCTTCTCTGGGTCACTGGAGTGGTGTTTAGACACGCCCACTCCCCTCCTTTTCCCCCTCCCACGCCCATACAGATTTAAGTTATCTGGGGCTGGCCCTGCTATGATAGGTGTTCACAGTTAGCACCGCCCCCTTGCTAAACCACACCCCTCAACAGGGTAGCCGATGTCTGGAAGCATCCCAAGCTGCGATACCAGAAGCGAGTGATGACATCACATGTGCTGCATGCATTACCAACATGACATCGTGCGCATCAGAAGCTAAGCCGGAGTTGAGACTGGCCAATCGGGAGCCGTTTCCAGCCACAGACCTTATCATATGTAATGACTTTATAGGGGAACAGCGCAGATGTAGAGTCCTATCGCCCGTCGGCCTCTCCTTCCGTTGTGACCATGGAGGGATTTAGGAAGCACCTGCTGCCGGCAGGAAAATGGTGACCTGCGCAGAACGGATACATAAAACACTTAGTCTTATGAAGGCAGCACATTGTTTTAAATTCTGCCCCTTCACGGGGTCACGAGTCCCGCTCACCATTTCCGAACGTGAAGATGGGTTGTAATAAGTATCAGTGCGGAGAACAATGCCATTGTCCACCAGTTTTTTGAGTAGTGACCGCTGAGGATAGCCTAGATCGTCCAGGGAAGAGGACTGCATCCGAGCATGCGCGAGATACAGTGTGCTTAGTGAAGGCTTCCACAGGTGACCACGGCTGACAAGAATAATGGTCGATTTAGTGAATCGCAGCAGCTGGCATCGACCCCATCACTGAAACGCAGCCTGGAGCTCGTCTTGGGCCAAAAAAAATGAATGAAAAGCTTCTCAGAGACACAATTTAGACCTCAAGAAAAACACACATTCTGCTTCCTGCAGACAGCTGAGCTTTTAGGAAGCGTGAAACGGCCGAGAAATAACAAAAAGCACGAATCTGAATGCTTGGAGGCTCAGTCCTCGGACTTCCGAAGGGCCGGAGAGGGCCTGCCTCGGTTTATGTCTGTTACTGGATAAAGAGCGCAGCTCATCGTGAATCATAATGTCAGCGGATCAGCTTCCAAGCAGCTCCAAGGATCCAAGCCGAGATTTCTATTTCTGAAGGGTCTTCTGATTTTATTTATTTATTTATTTTTTAATCTATTTTTTATAAATAGTCAATTAAAGAGACGGTAAAGCATAACAAACATGGTATAGGCCACACGCAGCTTGGAGTGCAAGCTCCTCATAACAAACTGGTTCCAGTTGGATACGTTGCTTAAAAAAATATATCTTTATTATTCATTTAAATAAAAATATATATATCTCATACTATAATATATATTTCCCAGGATGCGCTTGGCCCCCATTCACTGATTGGCTGCCTGACGAAGAATGCTTGAGAGAGCGCTTTAATTATGCGTTCTTGGAAAAAAATAAGCAGGGAAGCTGCAGCTACAGAGGTGCAGCTGCCCTCCTCCTCCACCATGGTCCGTGGCGACGTACATTAAATGCCAGGAGATGTGTTCGGCCGAACATATCTCTGGCACAGCAAATGGCTGGGGTAATAGAGAAAGGGATAAACGCATGTGGCGGGGGCTTACATATTTGAAAAGGGGCTACCACGTACATTTAAAGGGACCTCTCAGCTATAATCTGCACGTGGCGGCTTGAGTATCCCTTGTAACGCGTGGGGTGAGGGTTGACCGTCAGCGTTCTTTGTATAATGAGTTCCTCTCCTGGGAGGTTGAAATGTATTTTTAAAGAAAACAGAAAGTGCAAAAAATAACCCCATTTCGGTGATACGGGGCGAATGTATTTGTGGATAATGGGTCCAGGAAGAGAGAGTGCGGCTGACTCCTTCGGCTCAATCCAGAAAAAGCCTTCCAGATAATAACAGGCGATCCCCATCTTACAGAGATTTCCCCTTCCATCGAAGCCGCGATCTCCTTTCCGCCGACGCAGATGCCATCCAGATGCAGATAACGTCCGCGCGGCTTCTCCATCTCGCGTAGGTTGGGGATGAGAAGCCGGAGCCCGTGGAGCGCAATCATCCGTCTTTCCTATTAAAGCTGAACAAGAATTAAAGGTTCATTGGGGGGCGTTTGAAAAAAAAGCACAGGATGTGCGAAACGCGTTAGCCGTACGGCCGCATAGCTACACAGCGGTTCTCTACTACTACGGACCACAATAAAGCCACAATATTGGTTTTTTTAAAGGATTTGGATTGTGCCGATGATTTTGTGATGATTGTTTTCGGTTCATTGGGTCAGCCGTGGATACCCCCCCCATTAATTAAATAAACTGATTAATAAGGGGTAAAAGCGGTTTCATTGGGAAAAAAGACTAAAACTGTCCGTAAACCCCAGTAGCCTTCTAGCAATAAACTTAAGTAACATTTATCTGTACTTTTATCCAAATACACCGTTTGCCCTGCTGTTTCTATACACATTATTGGGGTTTTAGGGCTGGAGGAACCCTGCGTATCGGGGCGCGGCTGGGAACGTAAGGCACTGGGGCCGTGCAGATGGCCCAAGGATGCCGTGTGGGCTTAGCCAGACAAACTTGAGGACGAGGCAGGCAGAACAGGTTAGCCGAGGTTGAGGAACAAGCCGTGGTCAAGGGACAGGAGACAGACGGGGTGAGGCGAGGGTCAAACGGGGACAACGCACTAGCGAGCTGGCGTAAGGGGAAATGGCGTCTGCACTAAGTCAAAGTAACTGCTGAGGTTATATACGGTCAGGAGGGGAGGGCTCCACCTTCCCCCTGCTGCCCCGCCTCGCTGTAGGCGGAGCAGGGCTCAGTAACCAATAGGGAGGCAGCTTTGGCAGGAAGACTACTGCGCGGCCATAACGGGCAGGTAGGAGCCCCCCCCCCGGGTCCTGTGTGCGTAATCCTATCATACCCAGCAAACATTCTGCGATCCTAAAAAAGAGGGCATCAGCAAATCCTTCCCCAATAATTAAATTCACATAAATCACCTGCTCTGTAATTATCCCGTGCAGAAGGCTTGTGATGCAATCTCTTGTAAAACACCGAAATAATAATAAAAAAGTGTTACAAAAAACAGCCATAAATCAATTTGTATTCTTAACGCAATAATTTAACTTTTAACGTAAAAATGCGATTACAAAATCCTACCCGGCTATCTGAAGAATCTACGCATTGCCGATGGGGGTTTAGCCCCTGGTTCTTTCGCAATATTCAGTGGCTACGCCTGCCACATTTACTGCATGAAAATCCGGAAGGATCCGTGTGTACACAGCCCCACATCGAGAACGGCCTAAATAACACATTTTATGAGTCTGAACCCAGTACGTTCTAATAATAATTCTAATAATCTTTATTATATATATATATATGATTTATTATTATTTATTAATAAATAATTCGTAATAGAATATAATTCCTTATTCTTCTGAAAGAGTGTTTAGTAGCAGGTGATATCTTTCACTGGGTCAGCATAAAGTCACATAAGCCTTTTTAGCCCTTGGTCATCTCGAAGATGGTGGTAGATACGTAGATCAGCTTCCCAGCAGAAGTGGTAGAGGCTTATGCAGTGAGGGTATTAAACACGCATGGGATAGACATACGGCTCCTGAATCTATGGCGAGACCAACGACTGATTAAAGTCTTTACAGCAGGAGAAAACGGCGACTAGACGGGGGCCGAATGAGTCTTAACTGACATCAAATTCTATTAATTCCATGTGAAGAAGAGACCTCTGAGGCCACGATGCTAATGCAACTATATACCCTTTTTTAAACGGCATCAACATCAACACAGTACTTTGTCTTCCTTTTTGTCGCCCTATTACAATATTTTACAAAACCCGATTTTGGTAAAAATGCAGTAAAGTCGACGGGGCGTAGTTATGCTTCAAATCCCACGGAACAGATATTATGAAAGAACCAGAGGCTAAAGCCCTGAGAGCCGTCTGTAAATGTTTCAGATAGCTGGCTAGATTGATTTAATCCAAGATTTAACTGATGTACGCCTCAATCTTTAACACTTTACTGGCCAGTATCATATTTAACTCTTTTGTGCTATTCTTAGGGAGGTATTTTTTATAACAGGCTCATACCTCCCATGGTTACCCTACCTACCGGTATATATGTATGTTATTATATATATATATAATATATATATATGGCAGTGTATATGTATAATTATATATATATATATATATTATATATTATATATATATAATAATGTATCCATGTGAAATGAATAGGATGTGTGCTCACTGCCACTAATTCCACCAAAAGTTTGCCTCATTGTGTCATTATTATTTAGCGCACCGGTAATGTGTTTGGGGTCTTAAGTAACAAAAATGACATATTGTAGTATTTCCTATCCTTAATTGTCTTTGCTGCAGCCTCGGCCATGGGGGTCTCGCAGTTCACCGAGCAGACATTTGGCACATTACAATGCGCTACTAAATTAAAACTCCTTCGGTGACAAGTGACCCCAATGTGATCTCCGATTCACTTTTAGCTGCTGGATGGAGGGCTCTGTAGGGGTCACAAAGAAAGTGGCTTCCCTTAATCTACTTAAGTCTGGTGTGTGACCCCCGGTGTCCCAGCTGTCCGGTATACAAGAAGACCTCAGAAGGCAAAGCAATCCCTTTAAATTCACCAGCATCATTTTTTTTAGACTATATTTATTCTGTGATATAGATTCTTCGCACCTAGAGACAAGTTTAAATATAAATGCAAAATAATGAATATTTTTATTAAAAAATCCAGAATTTTAGAGAAAGTGGGTAATATGAGTTGCAGAAGAATGTTACATTCTGATGTCACATTTATATCACGATGCCCCATGTCCTTCATGAAAACTGTTGGAGCCCACGCAAATAATATAGATTTTTTTTTTCAGGACAAGTTGGTCTTTTTGTTGAACCCACATTTATTCACTGTTTTTTTATATGTATATAAAGTATCCACAGCCAGTATAAAAGTAGCAAGGATCGCGCATGGAAGTGATTGGAATCTGCTGTAGGCTGATTGCTTTGGTCACTGAGTGATCTACTACATCGCTGACCCCATGTGTACATGTACGTCATTGGTCCTCTAGGACCCCTTTTCATGATGTACCTGATAGGTCACAAAGGGGTTAATGCCCACCAGGTTTAGTTTAGAAGTTAGGTGTACCCCAAATGTGTATATGCTCCCCAATAATTAGATCTTCCTCTTTAAAAGGCCATAGGCCATAACCCGCAGTCCAGCCACTCGGCCTGAATAGTATGTAGCCATCTATGTTAAAATTCGGGTCACGGAATATAACATGAAAAGCTGGTTAAACATGGATATGATGAAACACGTTAAAACGTGTCGGCTAACACACATCTTTAACTACCTGTTAAAGGTAAATAATTCAAAATTGCAGTAAATAATTCAAAAGCTATAAATTCTAGCAATTTGGACCATCACTGGCCAATCGGGAAGAGGAAAATTCTTGCATGATGGGAATTATGAATTATTTAATAATTCATTATAAGAAAAATGGTTCTACAAGGCACCATAGTGACTCCTTCTAGATTGATAGAATAGCTCTTTTGAGCAGTACCCTCCTTGTACAGCGCTGCAGAATATCATGGCGCTATATAAATCAATCAAGAATAACAATGGATGTCGTTATATATCCATTAAATATATATATATATATGGCCATTATGTAGAACATGCTGCTACTGAGTGGGCATCATAGGCGGCATGTCTAATTACTCAGAATCTTGCGTCTGCGTAAACTGGCATTTCCAATTGGCAGAACATGAGACTAATTAAAAAAAATGCATTTGTTAAATCGAAAAAAAAAGATGTTGGGAATTCTCAGCTGCATTCCCAGCCAAATACCACTTGAAAGCAACTGGGATTCATCTAAGCTTTAACTACATGGGAACAAACGTGTAGGTGGCGTTTCTTCTCGTCTTCACAAGCTGAGACTTCAGTTCCCATT
>VKOC01006583.1:0-27273 GCA_009364415.1 Spea multiplicata
CCCACTCCCCATTTTTTCCTTTAAATGGGGGTGTTTCCTGCTACCATCAGCGGGACTGCCCACCGACGTCAGCGGGACCGCCCACCAATGTCAGCGGGACCGCCCACCGATGTCAGTGGGACCGCCCACCAATGTCAGTGTGCAGTCCTGGCCGCGTCCTTTAAGGGAAGGCCCAGTTGGCACGGTACTCCATAGTTTCTTTTTGCACCATGCTACCTGTAAAAGTAAAGCGCCGGGATATGATGTCATCAGCACTTCAGCAAGCACTTGGTTGGCCCTGTATAATGCATAGTTAAATCAGTGGGATCTATTTAAATCCCCTCACCCGTTAGATTATAGATTATACAGGGCCAAGTCAGCCCCTTATGTTGGGGAAACTTGCCATTGTTTGCCTTTTATAATGAACCGTGAAATGTGAAAGCTGAAACACAACTCCCTGCAAACTCTCCCTTTAGTGAATAAACCCTTATATAATGATGGATGTGGTTATTGATGTCTTACATCGGGGCTTGTCAAATTTATTTGGGATTTAGGAGTCAACTAAAAAAATGTAGTGTCCATTTTTTTTAAAAAAATCTTTATTTTTAACGATAATACATTAAATGTGTTAAATACGTGAATTGATTAAGGCTGGTTTATTAAACTGATAAATACATGAAGTCGTTCATAACTTGATAAGTAATTAATAAATACAAACATTGAACCGTAAAATTATGCTAAATAAAGAAAAAAATCTAAAATTAATTTATGTAAATGAATGAACCGGAGGAGGGTTATTTAGCTTTAACTCCAGCTGCTGGGTAAAGTATTTCTATGTTTTTACCGTTGTACTGCGCTGTGGAATATGTTGACGTTATATAAACCAATTATAGAAACATTAAGTTGTTTTCCTTCTGTATTGAGAAAATGTTTACATAAAAAGGCTTAACGACGACCTTTTATAATAGACTGAAACAAACTATCCGAAAGTTATCAATTTCTTAATTGCCTGTTTCAAGTAGCCAATCAGTGGCGGGAATCCTTAAGGTCCATAAGGAGCACCTGCAGAGCTGCAGCTTCTGCCTTAGGTAAGTGTTTTTATCTTGTTTTTCATTTTTGAGAAATAAATATTAGAACGCTCGCAGAGCTTCCATTCTTACTTAGTGAGGCCATTAAATCTTCTTGCTTACATTGAGACTGGCAAACAAAGAGACAGAAAGCAAGCAGTACGGCTCCTTTGCCTTCAATTCCCTGCTTTGTTTGAGTTTTCGAGAACCATTCTTGTAAATGGTATTGTTCTGTAAACATATAAAGCGCGCCTTCCCCATTACTGCATTCATATATCGCTTCCTTTGGTAATTGTTGTTGGCGTGTGCCGGGTCCACACGTGCCGTACTTGGAATAAGTTGAGCTGATTTTTCCTTTGATGTGACGGAGCCATAAGCTTCGTGGTATATTCCATATGGAACCCACATGGACGCCTCGCTTCCACACATAGGTTTCATCACACGCGGTGCAAAGTGAAAACGAAAATCTAACATGTAAGTGGGCCTGAAATACTTGGATCGTGCTGTGCGTGGCAGCCACCGGGAAAGGGTCTCACTGTATGGCTTTTCTTTTACAAAAAAAATACAGTGAGGGAAGCGCGCCCCAAAAGCATGTAAATTCAGATTTTGGGGTGCTGCTGAAATGACGCAAGAAATACCAGAAACCAGCACATACTCAGCAAATACTACTTTAAAACACCTATCTTAGGCTACTTCAGGGAACCCTAATTTTAGCGAGTGCTAACGGGGCTGTATTGCTTGCCAAGGAGCTGAATCAGTGGGGCTGCTCTGACTTTTAACGCGCTGACACCCAATGTAAAGGCCCCTCTGGACACCATTAATGAGGCGCCTGTGTGATGGGGTAACCCAAAGATCTGGTCAGAACCTGCAACTACACAAAAAATACAGCGAGGGAAGCACCCCCTAAAAAGCATATACATTCAGATTATAGGGTGCTGCTGAATATGTATATTATATGTTTGGAACCCATATTTCCTTGGGGTCCTTGTTGAGTGTCTGCGCGGGAGATGTATGAGGAATGCTTCCGGTGATCATCAGATTTACTCACAATCCGCCACATCGTTTCCCTGTATGGAGTATGGAGTGTATGCATGGCGTGTAAAGTATATTGAAGGGGCTTCTGGGAGTAGCCCTTAGGCAAGGGCAAGTGAGACTCTTACTGTGGGCCCTGCTGCTCTCCTCTTGCCTGGCCAATGTACAATGTACATACCCCATCACAGACCTGCTGACAGGGCAAGAAGCAGCACTGGTCTCAAGGGCAAGTGTAAGAAGTGGCACTGATGGCAAGGTGGTGTAGAAAGCAGCGCGTAGGAGAAGTGGTAGCTGTCGCCCTGTCTATGTGATTAAATATTCAGAAGAAAGAATGGCAGATCCGATAAGATGTATTTTCTTAACATGTTAATGTTTAGAATGTTACTGCCTCGTCCAAATGTTTTACTTGTTGGGTAGTTTAAACAGAAGGGATCTGTGTCTACGGTAGTATTTTAAATGTCCACTAGGTGGCGCTATGACTGCACATGAATTGTGTTATGGACAAGCCAGTGTCCCTATGGAATGACATCAATGCTGCCCACAGAACTCCCATCAGTAACTTAACCCACTGAGCCCTGATGTGTTCACCACATTTCAGAGGAGTTAATGACAAATGCTGGTTTTACACACCCACTGTTTTGGCTCGGAAACTTGGGCAGCGGAAAGGTCTGGCAGGTCTTCAACATTCCGGGCTGTTTCTGACAGTCTGGTAAGAGAACTGTTTTATGAAAGTTCAAATGGAAAACCATTGTCTCATTTTCTCCAAACAAACAAACAGCTCATCGCAGTGAGCCACACCTGGACTTGCCAAATTGATTTCGCTTCCTCTCCATTCATTGTTCTGAAAAACATAAGTGCAGCTGGAGACCTACTGTATATTTCTAAAGGGACCGACTCGCTAAAAGGCTTGTAGTTGGTACTAGAGGTGGGGATATACGGTGCAAGCATGAAGGACCCTTATACACAGCGACTTGGGGGCTCTGATATTGTTTATTGATTTATACGACAACATCATACGTATATATATCTAAAATAAATCATATATCATATACACTTTCATGCATATGATAGGTGCCTGGTCTCTAATTTTCAGGTGATCTGTTTTGCAAATGCATTGGGAGGATTCTGCAAGCTCTCCCCCAAATTTGGCCAAATACATTTCCTTGCGCCTACTGTACTCACCTCCAGCCAGCTAAAGTGCTAGCTCTGCTGAACTCTGCATGCAGTGGTCTATTTAGCATTTAGTGTGCACTTGGAAAGTACGTTACTGCCACTGATTGACAGGATAAAGCAGCAAATCAATGGTAAGACATTTCCGATCACAACTGATCGACTAGATTGTAAGCTCACAAGAACAGGGCCTTCTTCTACTTTTGTAACAGATTGTTATTGTTTGTGATTTTAAATGTACCCTGCCGACTCTGACTGTAAAGTGCTACAGTATCTGCTGGCGCTATATAAATTAATGTAATGTGATCATGGAGGAAGAAAAGCGATGTAAGTGTGTTAATTTGTGTTGGGGAGAATGAATATTAACGCACACTCACAGTGGGTGGGGGTTACTCACAGAGTACTTTAATATGAATTCTTCTGTAGGGGTATCATTAGACTGTCCCCCTCATAAAGCTAAAGTGAAGTTATATTTATGTAGATCTGAGACAGTGGACTAGATGATCTGCTTAACTCAATCATAACCTATTTCTATTTTCATCGAATATTGTTAACCAGAACAAAAAGAAAAACAGAGGCCTTCCTTTATCCATTTCATGAATTATACAAGGATTGCTAAAGCCGCTTGTGTTACTAGATCCGACCGCTCCTCTTTATAGCCCGTGTGTATACCCAGGTGATACCCAGGCAATACCTTCTCTAGATTTAAGATTGCAGCAGGTGCTTCCTGCTTAAAACTAATATTGGGATGTAAACAGGAACACACAGCATCAATTATATATTTAGCAGACTTAAACATTGTTCATCACAGAGATCAAAACCCAAAACAGTGTAAATCCTAAAGGAGTTATAAGAGGATGCCGGGGTCTCACGTAGCCATGAAGTTTATACTATGTTGGACCGTTGTACCTTGTGCCAATGGCCACCTGGGTATACACACGGGCTATAAAGAGGAGCGGTCGGATCTAGAAACACAAGCGGCTTTAGCAATCCTTGTATAATTCATGAAATGGATAAAGGAAGGCCTCTGTTTTTCTTTTTGTTCTGGTAGAGGAAGCGAGGAAGGTCCCTTGGCCCATATGAGAGTCTTTTCTTTGTTCTTTTTTTTTTCTTCTTTCCTATTTTTTTTTATTTTTCGCGTGCTAATACACATCCTTATATTGCACCGATATGTATAGCTAAAAATAAACCTATTGTGTGCTTGGCTGCGAGTGCAGCATCTCTGGGAAAGTCCGAATGAGCCATCCTTTGCTATGGCTCTGTAACCGGTCCGGTATGATCTCAGATTTTGGCCAAAACTGTTCTAATAATTTGCAATTTACCCTTAAATAGATATTCCCAGTAGAAGATTGTAGTAGTGCATAAAATGCTATTTTTGTATGTATTTTCTTTCATGTAAATGTTTTACACGCTCTGGTTTAATACACTGGAGTTGGCAATGCATGGAAACTCTTGGTAGTCAACCGTAAGAAACGCGAATACTAGTAAATGGTGTTATATGATATATTACTGATTTGTTAGAAGTTACACAAAGTATCAAGACCTCTGAGGTTGTTACTTTACATCTTCTGCATGGTTAGCCCAATAAAAGGTATTGACCTTGACTGAAGACTCCCTTGGGCTAAAATTGCAATATCCATTTTAATTATTCTGTTATTCTGCAATAATTAGTAGACAGCATAAAGGATTCATGTTTAATTGGCTTTATCAGGGTAAATTATTACAAGAAATCCCACTTTTGAGACAATTTATCAAAGAGAAACTATTACTACACTCAGATGTTGTAAGTCCAGACTACATGAAACATGTTTGATTTATACCTGATGAGAGCAGCATTACTGTTCGTTGGTTTTCCAATATATTATAGCTGTACTGTAAAAAAAACTGTACTGTGTATCCCGGGACTGGAAATATATACCAAGCATTTTCATGCACAATAAGAAGCTGATATGAGACAATTCTCTTTCAAAGCACCACCTTCTCAGGATCTGGCTTTTCTATAAGATCATATTCTTCGTTGGCTGCCATTTTTGTTCTCTATGTAGAAGTCACAAGTGCTTACCATGGACATTTCGGCAGCCATTTATTAAAACACAGGCTTAAGGAACTTGTGAGATAAAAAAATAAAAATGTGCCTTCTTCGAAGAGCACTGAAATTTAACGCCGTGTCTCTGGGCATTTGCTAAAAGTTTGAACTAGAGTGAATGGTCATGCGTGGCAATGAAGGAATAATGTGGAATATGCAGTTTTCAATATGACTGATAACGATCAGTGTGCAATACTAGTTAAGTGATTAATACATAGTATGGATCAGAGAAAGGACACAGACCTCCTCACAGTTTGTACATGAGAAATAATGATTATACTGTTAATATACCATTCAATAGTGCACCATTAGCCATCTAGAGCACCGGAAAGACCATTATTGGAGAAGGACTTAGATCCCTCACTGGCCTGCCAGCAGGGCATTAGCCGAGGTCAATTAGAGGTTGTAAGCCAACCATTAGCACCGAAGATCAGGAGGTGATGTGTTGTTGGACGGGTGGCTTTTAAGTAAAGGTTCTGTGGTAGGTCCTTTCCTCACTTGAACATCGCTCTTCTTTCTCCTCTCAGTGGTGTCGTTAACTGACCACGTATTGATGGGGCAGAGGAAATGGCCGAAGAGGAGAACCCATGTATTTTGTTCCAGTAGGCCAAGGCTAACCTACCAACATAGTTAATCAAGAAGTGAGCCTTTTACACAGGTCACATTGTCCCTGAGGCAGTAGACATGGCTCCTATCTTCACCTCCGTGACAGCTGCTCGTTATTCTCTCGAGGACCTAACAGATAGGACTGGCAGGTCTTGCAGCATAGAGTTTGGACCATTGGCAGTAAGCAGCGATCCAGATTCATCAAGGCCTGGCAGAAGGGTAATGCGATTCGGTCACCAGAGCAATATGTACCTACAGAAAAGACAAACCTTGCATAAGAGAACAGGAGACAATAGGAGGTGTGCATAAAATGAAGTTTGTATATAGTATTGAGGCTGTATAGGTCGGAATTATCTGCTCTACCAGGAAACGTTTCAGAAGTTCATCATTTAGACAGGACTGTAATTCCCTTACACTTCATTCATAGCATTCTCTTTCACGAAGGAGGCTATGAACACGATGCTTCTCTTCTTGGTTTAATGTAAAACCCAAGGGTTATCCACACCTTCCTTGGGAACCAACCAGTTCTGGATATCTCTTTAGAAACATCATCCAGGAAAATAGAAGTTTTGTGCCTCGAAAGTGTAAAAGAAGCCGGATATATTTCCTGTCCTTGGAATCTGGGGCAGGAATATATTTAAACACTTCAAAGGTTTCTATTTTTCATCAACTCTGATGTCTGACTTTTAGATCACTAGGAACAAAAAAAATCAACTGTGGTTGCCTTAAAAAGGACCGTGATTTCCCTTAGTAATATGCTGGTGTTTTTTTATGAGCAGGTAGTTTATTTCTCTGAAGCAGCGTTATGCTTTTGGTGTGCCGCTAAATACCTTGTTTAAGGCAAACCATGACATTGACATGATATAATAAAAGAAATGCAAAGATACTGTAATAAAATGTATGCTTCCTAATTATTTCCCTGTATATGCCAAACAAAATCCTAAAAGTAATGTAAAATAACCATTTCCCCCATTTTGTTTTTTTACATTTATTTATTTTTACCTCTGCCCACCTTTGTCGTTGTGGCAGATTGGCATGAGACTTTTTAGCCTACGTTCCAGATCTATAACAGGTTGCTATAGCATGGTCTTAAGTCTACTGTATCTGTGCTTTCACCAAAAAATGAAGAACACACGAAGTCCAAGCACCCACAGGGTTTGTTAAAGGATATCTTTCTTTAGAAAAGTTGTGCTTTTAAAATTAGCCCATCACATATCAAATTGGACCTTGAGATCTGGCAGAGGTTGTCTGAATTTTCTTTGTTAATGTGTAAGCAGCTTGGTATAAACATTAACTTATAGGAGTCTGGCTATAGCCCCCTGGATGGGTGAAATGGGGTTTGGTCAGAAAAGCACAAATGTTAAGTTGAAGCACACATCTTAAATACTTGGTAACACATAAATGTACTTTCCCAGAGCACTTTGCCACCGGGCCGTAACATCACAGCACATTGCCAGTGCGATATAGCATGGAACCAAGGAAAACCTACAAAGCAGGGCTCTTTGAGCTAATGGAGGCCACTACTGTGAGGTTTTACCGGTATGTTTGGAACAGAAGCTACATGTAGAAGTATTGGGAGAATGTGCCCATACTATGTTTATTTGCTCGATTATAAGACAAGCCTGATTGTAAAAGCTTCATTATAAAACCTTTGGATCTTAATGAAAGAAAAAAAGAAAAGGCCTGAATTCTAAAAAAAAATCAAAACCACTCTTTTTGCTTTTGTTGTCTCACTCACGCTCTCTGTCACTGTCTCCATATCTTACATAGTTATATAGGCTGAAAAAAGACATGTGTCCATCAAGTTCAGCCTTTCCCATATCTGTTTATTTCTTGCTGTTATTCTAAAAGAAGGCAAAAAAACCCAGTTGTGGTTCTTTCCGATTTTGCACAAACTAGGTTAAAAAAATTCCTTCTTGACCCCAGAATGGCAGTCTGATCTCTCATTGGATCAATAAGCTGTTTCCCCATAATTTAAACATTATATCCCTGAATATTATGTTTTTGCAAGTATTCATTTAATTGTTGTTTAAATGTCTGATAAAACTACCTCTGCAGGCAGAGAATTCCACATCCTTATTGTCCTTTCTGTAAAAAACCCTTTCCTCTGCCTTAGACCAAATCTCCTTTCTTCCAGTCTAAACGCATGACCACGTGTCCTATGCACAGTCCTGTTTATGAACAGATTTCCACACAATGGTTTGTATTGGCCCCGAATATATTTATATAACGTTATCATATCCCCTCTAAGGCGCCGTTTCTCTAAACTAAACAGATTTAAATTAATTAAACTTTCTTCATAACTGTAGCGCTCCATTCCTTTTATTAATGCTGTAGCCCATCTCTGCACTTTTTCCAATGCTATGATATCCTTCTTTAGAATAGGTGCCCCAAATTGCACAGCATATTCAAAGTGTGGTCTTACTATTGATTTATAAAGGGGCAAAATTATATTTTTATCCCGCAAATTGATGCCCCTTTTTATATACGACAATACCTTACTGGCCTTAGAAACCGCAGACTGACACTGCACATTGTTTCCTAGTTTGTTGTCTGTAACAATTTCCAAATCTGTTGTTATCCCTAATTCAGTACCGTTTAGGGTGTAGGTTGCTTGTGCATTCCCTACCCCGAAGTGCATAACTTTACACATTATCTACATTGAATTTCATCTGCTATTTGTGTGCCCAGCCCCAGTCTACTAGATCCCTTGCAGCACAGTAATATCCACTCGTCCTGTATTACTTTACAGAGTTTAGTGTCTCTGCAAACACGGAAACATGCCTACTGCCAGGTGATTTATAAATATGTTGAATAAATCAATTATCACTTTTGTCCAGCTTGAAAATGCAACACCCTGATCTACCCTTCTACTTACCTCTTTGTAGAATGCAATTAATTTAGTTTGACAGGACCTATGTTTCATAAAACCATGCTGATTTTTGCTAATAACACTGTCCTTCCCAATGACTTCCTGAATATTATCCCTTAATAACCATCTTCTCTGCCGGCGGCTTCCTTGTTCCGTGTCCCATGCTCCGCGTGTTTTCAAAAATGTTGTGCTGTGGTATATATAATAGTTTCAGGCAGCTCAGTATTATCCACCCAGCCAGACACTCTGACTAATGAAAGGTAACAGAGGAATGGACTTCATTATTGTTGCCGCAAAGAAAGAGACGGTGTAGCGTTGGAGCAGAAAATGTCACCCAAAATATCAGCTGACTGACAACAATGGCAGCCTCCAGATAAAACCAGCATTTTGTCTATGCTAACCTACATTACTGTATAGAGAATTATATTTACACTGAAGGAGAAAAACAGGTGACATTTTTAACTTAATGTATATTTTTAATGTATCCCCATTGACTTATAAACAAGCCGCAAAGTTATTTGTAGTTTTAATTAATATGTTATGGTGAAAATGATGTCCACAGTTTGATGTCCACAGAGATTTGTTTATTTGCAGTAGATAAAAGGTATATGGGGTTGATGTAAGAGATAACTCATAGGTATAGTAGATATTTGTGTAGCAAGGTAAGCGTTTGTGTTCAGCAAGGAAGGAGCACTTACTGTGTGAAGGTGGACATTCGTGAAGATGACATTTTTGGGTGTTGTCAGGCCGTGGTTGGTGGTCGCATAGACTGCTATCTTCCTCGGTTGCTCTGGTCCTTGTGTTCAGACATTTCACCTGCCGTTCCTGGATGCCACCACCACATGATGCTGTGCACTGCATACAGCCAAGCGTGAGGGCAGCCGCAGAGAGAACAGATAGAGAGAGGAGGTGTGTAAGCAGGGCAGATGCGGCACAGTAAGGATCCAGATAAGGAAGTCAGGAGATAGGGCAGTAAAGCAATGCTTTGAACTCCCTCATAGGGAAAGTGAGTACAGAGATGTGTGCCACGCTTTGCACTCACCTGGCTCCACGGTGCCACAGACCAGGTTGTGCAGAGGTGTTCATTACATGAGCGTCTGGAGTTGGGTTTCAAATTTTCATTGCAACTTCCAGTTTTTGGACATGTGACATCTCTCTCCTGTTCTCCCCCTCCACACTCCTCTGAGCACTGTAGGGGACATAGGATAAGTGTACGGCACAAAATACACATTATGCAGACATAAAGGTTTTGAGAAGTTAAGCAAGCCCTTGTATAACCTATAATTGCTAATAATATTTTAGTATGTTTGCCAGCAGCTAATGATACACTGATGATAGAATTACAACTTCTAAAACTCCAAGTTTGGCCTTAATAAATAAAGGTTTTTATATCAGTATCACAAGTTCTTCAAAAGACATACTTTTTCAATTGCAATTTTCATCTCAGTGATTAGTGAATCGCCCCTCTCAGCCCGTCTCACCCCAAACAGTTCGGAAGCTCTCACCTCACTCCAGGGTGAGAAGTTCCACTCCATGCATGGTTGTTCTTGGCAGGGCATCTGGGTACGGGGCTTAGTGACAGCTTGACAGTGGAAGGGTCGCAGAATTCTTTTGTCCCGGATATTTACGCAATGAACATCTCGTACCTTGACTCCCGTGCCACAGCTCTGAGAGCACTGTAAAGATGGATGCCATACATATGTATAAACGAGTGTTACTTAGGGCACCATGCCTGTTTATCTACTTGATTAGATTTGATGGGGTAGAGAGCATTCCCGATAGCTAAAATGATTTAACAGATGCATTAAAAGTATACAGATTCTATATAACATACAACTGGAAAAATTGCATTTCTACAGGTTACTACCCTGTGCCAGGGCAGAATAATAGACTACATAAAGAGAAGGTGTATGTAATGTAAATAAACATATGTGGGTTTACTGGCTAAAGGGAGACTTGTTGGGAGAGTTTCAACTCCTAGACATCACTTTATGTTTTGATAGTCCGTCCTCAATCAGCATCTGGTGCAAGAAGTGCTTGACTGGCCCTGTATTATGTTTAGTTAAATCAGTGAGATTTGTTCAAAGTCTACTCATCCTTTAAATTTTGCCAGCTCAGTCCTTTTTTGTTGGACAAGCTTAACAGTGTTGGCCCATCATAGTGAATAGTAGAATGAAGGAATTATTCCCCTTTTAGTGAATGAACCCCATTGACTGGTTAATAAAGATTCCCCATTGGTTCATATAACAAATAATGAGTAAAAATGCAGTTTACCTTGCCCCATGCCCCCAGGGACCAAGAAGCACATGGTCGTAGAAAGCAGCGATGGGCAGGAGCTGGCTTGGTAGCAGGGTCGCATGTCTCATTTCCATCTGCTGAGCACCAAACGGAACGCCACATAGCACCAAGACCGCAAGTGGTGGAGCACTAAGACACCAGGGCATAATATTATCAAAATGAATATATTACTTTCTAAAAGTCTGTCATATATCGGAACAGAATGCATGTCAAACAAAAATAATACCAACTTCATGTAGTGCAAGCTAGAAACCACAGACAAATGTTCAATGCACATACCACTGACCCACAGAACCAAGAGGTGCCATATGCAACAAAGAAGTTGTCAATTCTAGTTGTGGAAGATGGCAAATTATTTCAGATTAAACACCCAGTTTTGCTACTTTTGTAATGTAGAAAGCAGCGATGGTCAGGAGCTTGGTCGCATGCCTCACTCCCATCTGCTGAGCACCACACGATGGTTATGCTTTAACAGGCTTAAGGCCTTTTGAAGGGCCATTACTTGGACATCAATTGAGTTTCACCCTGCAGATAAATCCATCTATTCTATTCCATTCTAACAGCATATATTTTGCATTAACACATTAGGTGCATTTGATTAAGTAACCGAAGTAATGGTCAGGAAATCTCTGTTGGTGCATGTATTTATATTAGGCCTTTAAATTTGATGTTCCATGTTGGACATTGGCAAACACTGTATTAAGCTATGGTCCATCCATGGTTGTTTTTTATTAAAATCCACTTTTGCTTGGTTATTAGGTGAGCTAAGCAATATGTCCATTGTGTTTGGCGCCCTATGCAGTCACCTAGGTAGGATCTGTAGACAGTCTGGCCTTGTCCTAGGCTCCCATTTCTACTTACCTCACTCCAGTTTCCGACCACCCAGTAGCCTTTACTTAGGTAATTGCTGTCTGAAGATGACACAAAAGTGGTATGAGTTATGACAGGAGGCTCAGAAATCCCAGTTGACTCTTCCCCATCAGTTATTGCCCTGAGATGAGGGGAAGAGTTTCCAATGACATTAGAATTAAATATGTCAGGTGTCTTTTGACTGTTGTGATTTGGCTCTGATGGAAACATGGTTACGGCAGTGGGTAGCAAAGATGTAACTTGAGAAGCAGTAAAGGCATATTGATCCGGCTTGAGGCTTGACTTTAGGGCAGTGGGAAATGGGTGCATGGGATCATTTGATGGTGACTTGGAGGTAGTTTCCATTGCCATTTTCTTTGATTCAGTACTTGGTAAAAAATTGGGTATCTGACTTGATTCTTCTTGCATCTGATTTGCTAAAAGTGTGCTTGTTGTGGGTGGGGAATAAAATTCTGTGAAAGGATCTAAAGTCAAAGCATACAATGGTCTTGTTGTATGGTCTTGTTGTAGGTCCTGTCTTGGATTTTGTGAGGCTGTATATGTTGGATATAGTGACAAATCTTTAACTGGACCTGGCAGTGGATTAGCTGTTGGATATGTTGAAGGATCGTGTGCTGAATCTGGTAAGGAAACTGGTATGGAATGTGAATAGGGGTAATTTGCTGGATCTGCAGTAGGATTTAACCACAGATAAGATGGAAAGTCTGGCAGTGAACGGTCTGAAGCATCCTGTGCTGGGTGCGACAAACTTGTAGGTATATCTGATTTTGGTTCTTGTGTAACATCCTGCAAATTATTTCTAATGAGATGAGGTAATGAGTCTTCAGTTAGGTCTTCTGATGGATTATATGTTGTTTGGTACAATGAGTCCCCTGGAATGATTTTGAGAAAGGTGTTATGGGGTGTTACTGATGATGATACCTGAGTTGTTTGTGGTTCCTCAGTTGTTCCTAGCAAGTCATAGTGGTTATTAATATAATCGTCATTAATTTGTTCATGTCTATTCCAGTCTTCCTGTATTGGACCTAAAGAGGTAGATGTGTTAGGTAAATCTGAGTACTGGACATAGCCATCGGTAATAGATAAATCCACCACCTGTCTGGTCGGAATAAAGTGGGAAGTTGTTGTGAAATGAACATTTTCCTCTGCCTCCTCTTCCACCCCATTCCCCAAATCATCAGCCAGGGCAATCTGTGTGGGATGTTCTTTACTGTGGCGTTCCATATTTCCACCTTCATCAATATTGTTATCATCAAGAGGATCATAAGACAAATCTTCATGGAAGTTGATAAAGTTATAATCATAGTAAAAGTCATCCACAAATGCCCGTCCTTTCCCCTGCCCTCCCTCTCCTATGCTAGAAAAGTCTCCTTCAGAGATAGAGTTGTCTTGTGGAGGGTGATGGTTACGAGAGGGTGCTCGTGGACGACCCGGAAAGATGTCATTGAAAATTTCCCTGCTGGATGATCCACTTCCTGTCCAGTCAACGGGAGTGTAGAAGGAATCTAGAGGGCATGGAAGTAGCGTGCAAATGCGGTTGGTCAAGGGACGGTGAGAAGGTTCACAGACTTCCCCTTCAGTTTTATTCATGCAGTGCACCTCCCGATACTGCACTCCTTCTCCACAAGATACAGAACACTAGTAGAGAACAGAAAAGTGTCCGTCAAGAACACTGTATGCAATCACAAGTATTAAAAAGCTATTGTAATAAATATCAACCAGGTATGGTAATGAAAACAAATACTTTGTATCAATACTGAATTATGTAGTATAATACCGGTCAGCTGGATGAGATGCTCAATGAACAACTTATCTCTCCACCTCACCCAACGTACCTCACTCCAGTTGCCCTGGTGCCACACAGCAGGACAGGGCAGGTGGTGGTTGCAGGGGATACTAGGTTCAGGCCTAGCGAGGTGCTGACACTCTGTGGGTTGTAGTGCACGCTGCTCATCCAGGCCTACTCTTTGGATACACAGGACAGTTCTCTTTTGCACACCATTTGTGCCACAGGAAGTAGAACACTGCTGCCATTCTCCTACCCACCACCTGCAAGGACAGACGGCAGACATGAGTATCCAGGGCAAGAATGCTCACCCCACCAGAGAGCTGTTGCTCAAACATGTACCCATAACGTAGGAAACATAACACCAAACATAAAGGAGCGCAAAATAGTTGAATGATAGGTGTATGATACAGTTTATCACCTATATTGCTTCATTTAGAATACTGTATACAAATAAAATGTAAAATGTATGGTTTAAGTAAAGTTGCACAAGACATACTGGTAGGAAAGGTCTGAGTTGATGAATAAACCTGGGGCGGAAATGTAAGGCAAAAAACCTATAAAGGTTCACCCGAGGAAGTTAGTATTACATGGACAATATAGGACACTTACTTGATGAGTGTATGTGTAAGGAGGGGTAGTACTGACATGGGCTGCACCTCACCTAGGGGGACAAGGCTCCTCATTGCAACTTCTCTGTCTGTCGTCAGGTCGTGACAGGGAATCACAATATCTTTCTTCCAAAAGACCAACCATTTTTTCAACACAGTGCACCAGCTGCCTCTGCACACCTGTAACAGATGTATGTACTAAAGCCGGAGCAATTTAAACAGTAACCTATAATATATGCATATCAACAACCAGACAGATTGCATGAGACAACAAGTATTTATGAAATGTTGATATAAATATAAATATATGATTTGCATGAGAATGAAGCAGTTATTTGTAGGACTAGGCAGCTACTATATCTCACCGGTGCCACAGGTGGCAGAGCACTCAGTCCATGACCCATATCTCCAAGAGAACTCTGGTGGCTGGATCTCATTACTGCTGTCCTGGTCTCTTTTCACGGTATACTGGTAGCGAACACCTGGGTTCTTCTCTTGGAACAGCAGCTGTGACAAAATGGAACAATTAGTATTGTTTACATTCAACAATCTTTATTAGAAGGTGACAATCCACCGGCGTGCATGCTTAGTTCAAAGAGTACTTCATTAAACAGACTCTCTCTTTATATATGTAGATGTGTGGGTGTGTCTATGGGATGGAAATTGTGAAAATGTGCTTCTTCTTGGTTGTCCATGATTTCAGTGGCATACATCGTCATATTATGATAAATGTATATTTGTCAATGAAAACAAGTATCATTGTTTAACACTGGAATGATCAACAAAAAACAGTAGTCTAGACCTTAACGCCTAATCTGCATGTTTATGGTACCTGTATCCAGACTGGCTCATAAGTTGGTCCAGGGGCAGTCAGATTCTCCAGGTTTCCGGTACGAGTATAGGTAAATGTTGTCCCTGCTGCCTGGTAGTCACCATCCCATTGAATGGTCCACCTTCCATTCAGAAAATACTTCTCTGGATCTTCACTACGCAGCGCTAGGAAGTTCTCAGCCTCTGCCACTTCTTCAATACGGATCTCGCGTGCTCCTGGAGGAATTAGACCAATATCCACATACCCTGCAAGAACAAAAAAGGTTTTAAGCACTTATACTACAAGCTTTGCAATTGAAAATCTGGTTTACATGGTTGAAGTCTAGACCACTGCCTTAGTTTAGAGGACCAAGACATATTCTACAGAACGCACCAAGGCCATCAGTGTCCTCAAAGGTCTTGTGCACAGTATGACAAGTGGAATCATCTCCCCTGCAAACCCCACATCGATCCTCAACTGCATTCGAGTCAATCTCAAAGTCGCATCCAATGTTCTGAATGAAAACAAAGAGAAATGTTTTTATAACTAAATTATTTAGAAAACAGTTTCAGTGCATGTGGATGCTTTCAAAAGTAGGTTCTGCTTGAAAAATCATGAATAGCTATAAAAGGTACTCAGAAAAATAAACCTACCTTACAGATGCCATTAATGCACATGTCTCGGCTTCTATTACCCTCGTAACACGGAGTTCCATCAATCACAGCATCCAACAATCTCACTGCAAAGTGCTCCTTGTGTGACCGGCAGTGCAGCTCACATGGATTAACTGACCAATACCAGATTATAATGATAAATATCAATGCAGGATGGAATTAAAAAAGAAATATAAAAATAAATCAGTAGGTATTGATGGCAGGTATGTTTCAGTACATTAAAGATGATAAATATGGGGGCTTGTAAAAGAGGAGGGGAAAAAACAATACAGTGCATTTTACATGTTATTAGACGTGTTATTGTACTACACCATTTCTTCCTTTTTTGTATGAACAGTCAGCGAAGTATTGCGGTTTAGGATGGGGAAGGTGGATCTTGTCCCTGGGTTGCTTTACTGATCCACCTCTTTTGAAATTGACCTCTCCAAAAAAAGGTTTTTTGTGTGGGAAACTAGATCTCTCCCTTGCAATTGTCCTAGTTATACAGTATTTTTTCCACTTTGCCTCAAGAGAGGTAGACCCCATATCCCAGACTTCATATCCCAGTATAGGGTACTCTGTATAGTACATATATATTCATTTTTGTCATTGGACCAGTTCTTTTCTTTTTCTGGGTCAATTATAGGATTTGTTTTGCTAATAGAAACACAACTTCCCCTACCCATCAATGGTCTTCAAGGTAGAATTACATAGTTTAACCAGAAAGCCCAAGTACAGTGGTTAGGCATGCTGCAATATTCGAGCATTCAGTTTGTTTTTTTTATTTACTTTTTAATTTTTATTTAGTTGCGTTCACATTGGAACTTACTGCTGCTTGGCACAGGACTCCAGCGATGTAGCTTCCCCTTGTAAGGAACAGAATCAAACTGAGAACACTGCATTTGCCTAAAAGAAGGGGTATCCGGGGGGCAGGAGACAATGTTACACACTCTGTACCTTTTCCGCTCTCCGAGGCAGTAACGCCCTCCATATCTGGGGCTGCAGAAACAAAAAAGTTACTTTTACAACCTACGGCAATACAAAAAAGATGTATGTCTACGTTTTGAAATTAATGTTTGTTCTGTAGATGAAGTGCATCCCCAAAACTGATTCCTACATCTGTACGTATAATTCTGACCAATACTGTGTATAAAGCACCACAGTGTATCATCAAGGCAGATAACATCTGTATAATATTAAAGTATAATATTAAAGCTTTTATGCCTTCCATTATTCCCATAGCTCTTACAGTCTATGAAAGAGTTCGCATTTCCTGATTAGTTTAAGAGAATCCACATTTTCTGAAAGAATGGCAGCTTTCACAGTCTTCTAAAAGGCAGGCCACGGTGCATCTATTGTGGCATAAGATAGACTAGTGTCAACTTGACACCACGTGTCACCAATGCTATGAGTCCGTGACAGATGATACCTAGGTTCCGTGAGACAGAGCTTCTGAGAATACATCCTTTGTGCAGCAGTACAATACATACAGACAGAAGGGAGTCACAGGTAGAGTGCTTCCCTTCTAACGGTGGCAGGGTTAGGGTGTAAGCAAGACGGGCAGCGGGTTTACAGTAGAGGGAAGAGCTCTCATGAACAGCATTGTTATTCGGTCTCCTTCCATGTCCAGCATGGTAAGAGTGCAAGACCTTTGCCATTTGCACATTAATCTGGTGTAGGTCTTACCTACATGTTATGCGAGTGAATGTGGAGTGTTCGTTGCTGTATGTCCTCACACAACCATGCCATGCATTAAACACCTTTACTGCGTTAGGAGCGTGTATCAAAAGTGTGTTGGGTTCTTTTAAATAATGGACAATTCTACATGTCTAGCCCTGTCCATGGGCGTATGATCAAATACACAGGGCCGGCCCTGCCATGGAGCAGAATGGGGCAATTGCCCCAGGCGGCACTTTTGAGGAGGCGGCACTTTGCTTCCCCAAGCACTTTTTTTTTTTTGAAGTGGAGGAGAGAGAGGGCACAAAGTGGTTTTCGCTTATCAAGTTGTCAGTACCCGCTCGGCGCCCCTCTCTCTCCTCTGCGAGCCCTCTAGCTCGGTCTCAGTGCCGGCTTGTAATGCTGAGCGCCGGAATATGACATAATTTCCGGCACTCAGCAGTAAAGCAGCGCACACTGTGGCAGAGCAGGGAGACTCGCCGTAGGACTGCTTATAGGTAAGTTAAGTACAAGAGGGGGTAGGGTAGATAATGACCCCTGGCATCGGCGGGAGGGGGGGCGGCATTTTAAACTTCGCCCCAGGCGGCATTATGTCTTGGGCCGGCCCTGCAAATACATTACCTAACATGAGATATAGTTTCTTTGACAAGACCAGATCCTGCCTGCATTATACTTGCTGGGAAGCCACCAACTTGCAAGAAATCCAACGGCATGCAGCGTGATGTTTCTGCCTAATCTCCCATCTTGTGAATACATGAATGGGGCACTTTCACTGTACTCTATGCAAATGCACACAGTATATTTATTGCTCTGCAATTTAATGATTTCCTGATTTTTTTGGCCGTATATGTTTACACTCCGTTGATATCCCCTTTTCTGTGATTGATGTCTCACAAAGTCTAGGTTAGACTCAGTTACAAAATATTATTTCCCAATGTTGTCCTTTTATAGTTGATCTGGGTGGTTCTCCGTGTCGCTGAGCAGGTGTGGAGCTGGGTGCTACCAGCCGTTTCTCAACTGTGTTGGCACAAATGCACGTGGGGGGGCACTTAGGACGCAGTTTACCTAGACACCAAATAGCCTTCCCTGCTACTACATCACCTTCGGCAACAGCTGGAATCATCTTTCTCTCTCTGTCCTCAGGCGGGAAATCGTCTCGTCTGTCCTTGTATATCTGCCTAAGTGATGTTGAGAGGGTGTTGCAGGGACACATCTGTTGTTGCATTCAAAATAAAAATGTTCCAGCTGAAGAATTAGCCTGCTGCCAACATCTGTTTTTGCTGCCACTATTTTCAAATGCTTTAGAGTTCCAAGGAATGAATGTTCTTCTTGTCCAAAGATCCAGTTCCTTTGTTCCAACTTCTGAGGGTTCTGTATGAAAAGGCTGTCAGTCTTGCCCGGGGCAGCCTTTTCTTTGCCTCTTACATCAACTCTCACATTTAGTTTGCTGGGATGTCACTGCTGTGAGCCGTTTTACAATCTTCACAATATTTTGCATGTGTTACATTTCTTGTTTTAACTAGAGCTACTGAACACTTAACGATAAATCATTTGCTTCACAGTTCATTCAACCATTCTTAGCATATACAGCACATATAGACAAATTATCAATATTTGATCTGTTACCCATTTCCTTTTTGTTCTCCCCAATATGTTTATTTTAATTATATATCTGGGTTGAGTAAATGAATAAATTATGGTTCATTTTAAGTTGTCTAGACCTAGACTTCCATCAGTCACTTACGTAGGGTTACTGCAATGCCGCTCCGCACTCTGTATTCCAGCCCCACAAGTTCGGCTACACGGTGACCATGAGCTCCAAGAACCCCACAAGCCATCCACGGGACTAGGACGATGACCAACTGGAACACAGTCTCCACCAAAGCACCACTGCATAAAATCCAAATGATGTGTCACAAGATCTCTCTTCATACCAATCCCAGAACTGTTTAGCAAATTATTTATTTATACCCCCTTTATTAGAAATTGTCAATCGTATAATACTCCAGCCAAATAAATTATTCCCACCATACCCTGCCGAGTTATTTTCACTATATTTCCTGGGGGAAGCGTAACTCTAGCGGGTATGTTACTCCCACCATGCTCCCTCAACCTGAATTACTGATGCTCCACTCCTACAGACTAACAGACTGCTAGTGGCAGAGCTTTAAGCAACTCTTAACACAAAGTGATTATCTGCGTTCACACCTTGTTTTCCCCGCAGGTTGTTCCATCTACAGCAGCGTCAAGTTTGGAGTGGCAAGTTGATCCAACGGAACACCACAGCGTGTTACACACATTCTACAAACAAAGCCATCAACATATACATTACAATGTATTCAGATGATCATAGCTTGCTTCGGCTATCTGCACTCTGGCCATTGTCATAAATGATTTGTACTGTTCCTGGTAGATCAATGCGAAAATATATGAACGTTCTGTCTATTCCTCAGCATCACAATAGGTAACGCATATACATTTTAAAGTATAAGCTCTGCAGGGTACAAGCGTGTTGGTGAGACTCTTACATCGATGTCCACACAGAAGCTAGAGGCAACTCCATACTGCAGCCGACACTGGTGTCCAACATCATATAGCACCCCGGGGGGCACAGATGGGAACTCTAGAAGCTCCTTACTGGGGAGATCATCCAGACAGAGGCCCCAGCCCCGGCTGTAAAATTATAAACAGATTTAATTAAAAGAGACGACACGCACGGAGAGAAGGGAAGAGGAGTAGCTACGGTACAACGTACAACATTAGCACAGAGGTCCATTATTTAAGACTGCGATCTAAGACATTTATTACACGCAGGGCTCTTTTACAATGCATCCTGTCATGATGATGTGGCAGGAAGTGGATGATCCTCTTGTTTTTGTTTGGAAATGCTTTAGGAAGTCAGCGGGGGGGAGGGCAGTGCGAGGATCATGTTTGGTCAGTAGGTGCGTAGGCTGCTCAGTATGATTTATATTGATGTAAATATAATCAGATATAATTAGCAGATATCTGGCATGGAATATGCACAAGTTTCCATGCGCATATAGCCAGAATTTCTATCCAAAAGCAGAGAATTAGATATTCTGGAGAAACAAAACAATTGCTTGAGGTCGTTATGTAATAAAAAAGAATAGAATGCCGCACCAACATGAATTCTTTATAGAGGCATGAATAAAGAGAATTGTGGAATACAGAACAATCCGGTAACTTCTAGGGTAACATGCATTTAATAAGACAAAGATTCAATCTCTTACTCCAAGAAGCGGGTAATGTAGTCTCTGCTACAGCGGGACCAGGTGAGAGGAGAATTATCATAGAGAAGCTGCGGTGACATGATGTGCGGTCTCTTTCCTTGGGGCTCACACTCATTTCCACTGCCATCGTGCTGTACCCCAAAACTAGATGATGAGAGGCATGAGTCAAGTTGTTAACAACATTTAGTCTCACACATTAATTTACCGTAAATAAAATATCAATGTTATATAGACTCTCAGAACAGGCGATACCCAAATGGATCAATGCTTTCACCTAACTTCATGGTAAATAGAACAGGATATAATGACACAAAGAATATTTACAAGGTGGACACGTCTTGTGTTCGGTCAAGTAACACGTAGTACCTGTGTCCTATTTCATGAGTAACAGTGAATGCGGTGGGAAGGCCAGTATCTTCATTAATGTTACAGCTCCGGTGTGGTTGGCACATGCCGGACACATGAGAGAGTCCTAGGGTTTCACAAGGGCGATTCATAGCAGCACAGATATCTTTTCTGTAATGACATAACACACACACACATGCATATACTATATATTATGATAGATTGATGAAGTATAGATTAAAGATGAGTGGTTCCATGTTTCCAGGTATCTATACTGGTGATGGCACTGAAAGTAGAGTGTTGGGTGTGAAATAAGGCAAAATAAATCTGATGGGAGAGCTCTAGATGTGAATACGGCGCTTTGGACTGCCATATGAAGCTGGTAAGATTTACTACAGTCCTTAGACCCCATCATGTCACCTGGTGAGGAGCACAGCAACATCATGGTGTAAAGGATGTTCCTCATCCTTCATATTCAGGCTCTTCTGCCACTTACAAAAACTGCGCAGCGTGTTGTCTGCATGATGAGTTATCTTCAGTTCCTCCTTAGCAAACAGGAAATATGTTTAAATATACCCATCTAAACACTAGAAAAACATTATCTTTTAACTCTGTGCTGATTCCTATCGTTATTTAAAGCTTTAAGCTAAACTCCTAAGCATTCCTCAGAGCTATATTTCACATCCTCCACAATTCATTATCTTAACCCCAAAATTCTTCATTAAACCCAATGTACTCACTCCCATGTAAATTCCCTTTTGGTTACCTCCTCTCTCTCTAGTAGAATCAGCCGCACAATGACAATGTTTATTCTGTTCCCAATGCTTGCATCATGGAAGAGTCCAGCTACCTGGGGGTGAAAAATCAAGTGAGTCAGACTGGAAACCTCAGTCCTTGATCTCACCTTAGATTCAGGATAGCCATATGTTATTCCCTTAAATTACTTTACTGTGTTACTGCTACTACCACTGCTACTACCGCTCAATAAAGTGAATCTTCCTTAAATTACATCTAAGCATCTAGATTTAGATTATGACCTCTTGAAAACAAAAGAAACATTGAACATGGAGCAAGACAATGCCAGTGAAGACATGATGTAAATAAAACCCGAATAGAAGAATAGTAAGTGGTAGGATGTGAAGGATACCTGTATGATGCTGAAGTAATTTCTTACCATATTCATTATAGTCAAGACATAGTTCTCCACGTGGCTTCTGCCATGGTATTCAACCATCTTGTGGTCCGCCACCACCAGTGTCTCTACCCATTTCTCTTTGCTAATGGACCGTGGCCTTATACGACGGGTCTGGTACTTCCTTGTCTGTAATTGTTCCCAGCGCTCTCTCCTTTTATCCCACTTACTTTGAGCATTTGGATTATCTTTTGAAATAGATATATGGTATGAAGGCTACAAACATCAACTTAATATGCAGTCAAATTAATGTGATTACATAACAATATATTAACTGATTTAAAGTGAAATTATACTCATCAATTGATGAGGCAGAAGACTAGCTTTTTCCTCTTTTGAACAAACGTGTTTGAAAAAGGGGTAATTGTCCAAGAGATCTTAATACCCTACCAATGTCTTTCAAAAAATCGCTAGTACAGACATTTAGTTTTTTATTCAGTAGAGGCCCAGTTCAGATCTTTAAAGCTGAATGAGTTCAATTTTGAGAAGTCTTTCTGCTTAAATATATAACACATGGTAATGATAGCCTGACACCATCGGTGCATATGCCAGCATTTTATGTGGACAATTGCCGGTTCATTATGGATAGTAGGAGGAACAAAGAGCCCATTGTCTTTTACACAAAATATCTGTGGATGATATTGTTCTGATTTGGCGGAGTGGCATAGCACATCGTTTCTTCATAATACTACCTTAAAAGACAGGATATATAGATCATTCAGCTAGTGTACCCACAACACTGCATGTGCTAACCCATCCACATTAATACAAATACCAGTTCAAAGGTAGGTCAGATTTTGCTTTTTTAAGTTTTTAAAATTTGAAAAACACTGGGTTCTGGCTTTTTCCCATAGGATCTGATGTGCTTTCAAAGAAGAACACTTAAAATAATCCACTTCTAACCACATCCTGATTGTATCTCACAGCTACAGAGTCCAGTTGTGACCAGCTAGAATTCCAGGGAGAATTCTATAAAATGTCACACAGACACAACCTAGAGGATACAGAGCTGACTCATATGTGTGGTCCTGCTATGCGCTCAGTCTAGATATTTGTAGTGTTTCACTTCAATCTCCACCAATAATGATACTTGGCATTATTTACTCCTTTACATATTCAGTCCCCTCTCCTCACTGGGCACACCAGGTTGACAACCAAGCTCGTTTTAGGGGCAACATGGCAAGGACTAGAGTTGAAGAACATCAACCTTTTGTACCTGGAAGCTAGAGATTGACATGTTCTCCTCAGCATGCATTAGACCTTAGTCCACATTGGATATCAGTGAGCAAGCAGGAATGGTGATGCCAAAAAAATGAGTAAACTGGCCCTATTTGTTTCACGTAATGACCCCTACCCATTTAGGGCTTTGTGGACATTGTAAGTTTATATCTAATCATCCTAGGAACTGGAACCTTGAGGTCTCTCTCAATGGTTCAGCAGAAACCTCTTCTTTGCAGGATAATGCAATACTAGGAGATACATGACTTTGCTTTAGGTATTTGCCCTTCTGCACACCCTTTAGTTCAGGACTTTCTGGTCTCTGTACAGAGATGTATATCACTGTATTCAACAGAGATGACAGGGATGCATTGTAGCTTTCAAACCATTTACTTCCAGCTGAAAATAAACACTCATGGTTTCCATACATGACGCAAGAAGTACATGTGACTGATGAGTTCTTTTAAGATAAAGGGCTCCACACACACGATTGTGTCTGCGCATTCCCAGGCAGAAGTGCTTACATGGTTAAAAAAGCAGTTTGAAAACCATTACAGAAAAAGAACTTGAGATAAGAGGGTGCACTCTCAGACTGCAGACATGGGTGAGAAGGAAGATGTGTAAAGAGTGTATATAAATAGGAGAGTATAGAAAATAACTTTTTGTTGACTTATTGTTGACTGTGAAGCTGTTTGAACTAATGTCTTACCCGTCACACCGCAGCTCTTGTGCCGAGTTTGTTCATCTGCCGCTGGCTCTTCCAGGTGGCGTCTGTATATTCGATGGGGCATTGATTCTCCTGATGACGGTGCATTTGGTTCCACTGGTTCAATCAGGAAGTCCTCCTGCGCCAGCTGAAAGACTCCGCTCTGGGACAGAAGACACAGGATAAGAACAGAAGGACAAAAAAAAGACAAGTAGGTCAAGGGTTAAGTAAGAAAGTGACTGTAGTGAATGTATCCCCTGGGGGTGAATGAAACACACCAAAGACAGAGCATCCAAAAACAGATGTGTGAAGTAAGATCTCACACACCTGGCATCGCATCACCCCTCAAACTCATCCTTTACACACCTGGGATCTGAAAGCCCGCAGACATGTTGCAGTTTGCACATCTGGGATCCACCACTAGACACACCAATTACTAATCACTCCCAAATAATTACCAGGAGTGCTCCTGCATCTCGGTGTGCTTCAAACCAAACAGGCGGACATGGGAAAGTAGATGTTAGGAACAAACATTATTGTTCGCTTACCAGCCCGCTGCAGATACTGACAGCTGCATTCCCCATAAATCGGCGCTCGTTCTGCACCTCTCCACTCATGTGGCAGAAGTTGGGGGGTCGGCTGTGGATTGTCGCCTCTCGAATGCCTCCGCTGCGCCACTCACTCACATAGCCAGGGGACAGCAGCTGGTGGTTTTGACTAAGGTTAAAGGTCAACTCCACTCCCTGGTACTTGATGGCATAGTACACAGGGATAGGATGGCGGGGAGAAATACCTCTTTTTCGTACTGTCCGTGGCGTGAGGTCGAACGTCAAGAAAGAGCCTCTTTCGTCCACACGGACAGGGTGAACAATGTCTGAGTCCAGAGAGAACATGAGAGGGTGATCTAAAATGAGAACCCCAAGAAATAGTGTTCAATAGAGTGTATACAGCATGCTGATATTATGTCTGTTTACATCAATGCATTGTATCAGTTTCCAAACCATGTTCATATTTATCAATAAATTCATCATTTATATAATAGATATATTAGGATTTATTCTGTAAAGCAGGAAAGTCATTGAATTCACTATGCATTATAAGGGGTCATCTCTGTTAAACTTCTGAACTGGGCCTGCTAATGAATAGATCAATTATTCAGGTGGCTTTCAAGAAATCTCATGAATTTAAATATGTTTTATACAGAAATATCCGAGATGTTCCTAGAGCATGGAATGGCCCCTAATAATCATAAGTGAAGTTAATGAGATGAAACTGCAAACTCTCCTGCAACCTCCCTCTTTAATGAATAAACCCATTTGTGGCTGTGTATAATATTTCCTACCATATACTTCTATTTCATATCTTATTACGCTAAATGCGCTATAATAATTTATTCCACATAGTGTGCTTTATAAACTATATATAAGGTGTCACTTTAAGTTACTATATACAAAGTGTATATACAGCCTATGCATAGGTGTATATATATATATATATACTGTATATATGTGTGTATATCAGACTATATGCTATATATATGGCCATGTACTGTGTTTATCAGCCTTTGAGCTATGTGCTAACAGGAATTTCTGTTATATTGGCTCGAAGGACACTGGCAAACAGCAGCAGAACTACTTAGAGTAACATGGCAATTACTGACACTTTCATTCCGCTGACTCCTCTAAGCCAATATATACATTCCATTGAAAGACCGTCTTGCCAAGCCATGGTCCGGCAAGTTTACAAATAAAACATATTACAGAAGAATGACACCAAGGCTGAACACAGCCATATGTTTGCATTGTATTCTATAGTTGCCATTTCACACAAAGACTTCCTCAACATTGTATGATGCACGTGCTTAAATCAGAACAAGCAGAGGTCATATTATTTTGTGCTTGAATAAGGAACTGCACAGATCTCCACTTAATACATTAGGAAACTGAGGAGTTAAATCTTAAGTGAATCTCTGTCACTATCCAATGCACTGACCTTTCTACTCCATTCTGCTACTATTAAAATAATTTAAAAATGAGTTATTGTTACTTTTTATTCTCCGCAGACTACAGTTCTCATCATGCTAGGTCAGTCTCGGCTTTGCAACAGCTGGAGAAACGTAGGATTGCTTATACATGAGGATTCCTATGTAAAAATGTTCCCAGCTTGATATAAGACCCTTAAACATGCAATCAGGCAACACTTTGCCTTAAAGACCTTTCTGGCCACCGAGGGTGGGGGGTTAAAGTCTACTCATCCCCAATGTTTCTGAGAATTCCTCAGTTCCCTGGGAATCCGCATCAAGATCCATCTAAAAATAGCTGCTCCAATGACAGCTGTAGGTGTGAGCTTTTCTAAACGACTTAAACTGATTAAATATGGTGCGTCCTCCAAACACAAAGGCAGTGAAATAACATTGCACGTGAAAACGTGCCCTGGGGCTTAACAGGTTTCCCACAACCTTTGGTCTTCAGCCAACGAGTGACTCACTAGAGCGGAGAATACTTGAACACTTGTTCTCAAAGCTATAAACCTTGTGGTTGTCTTTGGCTACCATGACCTGCCCATTAGAGTTAATTAAACCATTCCCCGGGAAAGCTCAGGAATTCTTTCCATATCCCCTAATCACAGTAGTGTGCACTTGATGCTTCTCCAGTAACCAAGTGGTGGGAATTTTTGTCTTTGTCCAGCCCTTCCCCCACCAGGCTGCTAATTAGCATTCATATGTCCACAAGATTCCCACTCACATCTGCATTTGTGTCTGACATTTGTAGTGACAGGGGTCAGCTAAGTCCATACATTCAAACCCCATACATATAGACTGAATAGCAAGTTATTTTAGGTATAAATGCTCACTGCACAGATATCCCAGGTAAAAGCAGGGACAGGCGAATGATAGAAGCTCTGATTTTACAGAGAGAATATCAAATAATGTACAGGTACAGCCAGTGACATGTGAGGACTCCCCGTTCTAATATTAACTTATACAGCCAGTGACAGGCGAGGGCTCCCAGCTTCACATATTATTAACAGGTACAGTCAGTGA